>JADKLZ010050353.1:0-16017 GCA_021533235.1 Biomphalaria straminea | reverse complement strand
GTGCCTCTCTATGTCGTGCCTCTCTATGTTGTGCCACTCTAGTATGTTGGCCAAGTTAGTAGCTGGGGAATGGGGACGATTGCATCCCTTCCCCAACCCGTCGAGTCTGTGGGCGGGGTCTAATCCCAGAATTAGTAACATTTCAATATAATAAAAGAACCACACTCAAATATCAAATTAAATCATAGATGCATCTAAAAGATCTATAATTAAGAACTGTGGAACCATGAAAGGGGCGATAGATGCAATCATGAGCCAAATACTTTTTCTTTTGAGTTTTAGTGAAGAAATTAAAAAAAAAATCTGTCACTAATATAAGTTACTAGTCGACCGGCGGCATAGCATACGCCGCTATTTTGCAGGGCAGGCCTTAGGTAATGCAACATATGCGACCGCAGTGGGTCCCGCACTTTCTTTGGACCCGTGCTAAATTTTAGGTGTATAAATTATTAAATTGAACCATTTTATAACATATAACAGATTTCCCGCGGCCTCTTGATTTACCAGGAGCCCCTTGGAAATCTCCTGAAATGTTATTAAATGTTATGCCGCCGGTCGAAAAAGTCCTGGAAATTTCCGAACATTATTAAAATCTTTTTAAAGTAAAAAAAAATGCTATGCTATTTTTTGAATGAAAATAGTACGGATTCGGACATATTATTTCCCATTCACACCATGCTGCGCCATGGGATCTTCCCATTTACTTGTTATAAGTAAAGTGAATGCGTGAATTCATGAATAAAAATTTCTATGAATGGAGCTAAAAATGGCTAATTGACCTTAATTTACTCGATATTAAGAATAGAGTTCCACTCATGTAACAATGCTTTAGAAAAACCAATTTGAATGTTAATTTAATTAAAATATGAAATGAATAGACTATAATTAGTATGTTCATGTGCTAAAGCATAAAACTATATTTTCGAAGAGAAGTTCTATAATCTTCTTTGAGTTGAATTCGAGTTTTAGATCTAGATCTAGGAATAGAGAGATGAGTTACCTTTCGTAATCATGTCTAATGAACGAATGTGCGTAATTAAAATACTTTCTAAAGGGAAACCTGAGAGTATACTTTATCTGGGTATTGTTGTTCTAGTTTCAATAGTCTAACGACACAATAATCTGGAAATACTTTTAATATTATGACAATAATCTGAGAAAAAGAGAATTATATAAACACCACTTTCATTCACAAAATAGTGCGGATTGGGATGCACCCATTTCCATTCACACAGCGTGCTGCGCCATGGGATCTTCCCTATTTACTTGTTGTCAACAAGACTGTTCGGGAAGTATTGGCGTCGTGAACAGAGCTCAGGAGCGTCACGAGTGTAGTCGGCGTTCTGTCCGGTTCGAAAAGACCAGCAGGAACCCTATATAAAGAGCGGAGGTGTCACAGTCAAGACGGTTCACGACAGAGGGTTCAGAACACGGTTCGATACAGTCCGATCGACTACAGTTCAGTGAGGACTGTGAGGTTCAAGAGTGCGGTTCTGTACGGAGCATTACGACGGTTCAGTGCGGAGCACTGCCAAGTACAGCCAGGACGACCGGCGTCTTGATCTTGGTCTGCAATCGAGTCCGACACAACGAAACCAGTGTGTGAAGTCAGTCTAGAACTGTTAACCCAGTGCAATCCCGGAACGAGACGGAGAGGTCAGTGCAAGAGTTGATCTGATATGGCGGTACGGTGTTATCGGAGAGATATTTGTACAATGTACATGTTGCCAATTGTACAGTATTGGCTGCAATTTATTTTACATTAAAGTGCTACGCTACTTTGGAGCCCTGAGTTGTCAAGTTCTTTAAGTTGGTGGTGTATTGTGCAGTTTGCAGAGAGCCTGGATAGTGAGATTCGTAACAATAGATAGATAGATAGATAGATAGATAGATAGATAAGTAGTTAAGTAGTTAAGTATACGTTCTTACCATAAATGCTCAAATATCATGTAATGAAACAATTAGAGTAATCTTGCTAACAATTTAAACAATTTCAAATTGATATGAAATGAAATAAACTGATATTGAAACAGATCTAACAATCAAAACCCATCCTTACAGCAATCTAATGTTAGTGTAATTTTTTTAATAGCTTAGAGATTCATTCCTACAGAATACTAAGTAAAACAAAGTTAGCATAGTAAATATTTAAACTACATTTTCATTTAATTTTTTATAGATAAAAAGCATTATTAATCAGGTTATTTCATCACATGATATTGGAGCCTTGAAACAATCCTTTCAGGTAAAGTAAGTATACTTAACTAGAGACTTAAATACATACTTTTATATATTAATATTTACTTAGATGTAGGTGTCCATCCATCCATTCCATCCCAGTGGCGCTGGGATACGAGGGCTCTGGCCTGCTTCAACACATCCCTCCATTCAGATTTCTCAAGGATCTTTCGTCTCCATACCCTAACCCCAAGCTGTTATCATCCTTATTAAACGTCATTTGAGTGGACGCTGTCATCTTGCGTGGTGCACACATGTCACCATACAGGTCGAAAGTTTGTTGTTTCCCAGACCTGTCGAGACGGAGATCAGCAAGTCTGGGGCTGTCAAACAGATTAAGAGGCACGGTTTACTCTGTTTCCCTCAGCGAAGGCACCGTGAGTCAAACACGTCCCTCCATTAAGATCTCTCTAGGGCCTTTCGTCTCCAAGCTGTTGTACACTTTATAACTACACATGTTTAATTGTGCAAGCCTTTTGCGTGTTTGACATCAGAAATTTGGATTGGTTTGGGGAGTCGTACTTCTCTTTGGTGGAGAACTAGCTAGAGATAACGAGAACTAACTGTTCGAAATTTCCACAAGCTGCTGGACTCTGCCCTGTCAATGATAACGTCATGCCAGACGAGATATCTGAACCACACGTGAAGGCCAGTATTTCAAATGGTTTGAGACGGAATTAAAGCCTTTTTTTTGGTTAGAGAAGTTTTTAAATCCATAATCACTTTCAGCAAATCAAGAGCTTGTGACTCTTATGCAGTTTTCATCACAAAGTACTACATCCTAGCAGAACCTGCGACGCCGCTGATCTTAAACTATATCGGCACCTGATGGTTTGTTGGACGCAGCGGCGTGAATAGGTGGAAATAGCCAGACTTTAAACTCATTCCTAAGAGATGATCCGTACATAGTGGCTTCCCTACAGAATGAGGTCATATTTGTAAAAAAAAAACTAACTATGGGCCTACTTTCCTGTCTTCTTATCAACATACTTGTACGGGAAAAATAAGACATAAGCACAAAAAAATGATTTGGGGGGGGGGATGAAAAAAAAAGCATACCAATTTTCTGACTCACATGATTTGGAATAGTTCTAACGAAATAAACACATATCAATGTTCATAATTCTTATATTGTAATTTTAAAAAATGCTATGAGTTTAACAAATTCTTCCCAATGGGCCTATGCAATTTTCTGAAGTCTGAAGACATTTGAATTAAATTGTTGTATACAGGCTTACAGACAGTGGGTACTGTCTCGTGGAGAAGAAGAAGCTAGTTTACCTGCACTAAACTTCACACACAATCAACTTTTCTTCTTAAGCTACGCCCAGGTGAGATTGGAGTCTAGCATAATAGTAATGAGCATGGTAGTTATGCCCCATTGAATTGTAACATGGTAGTTATGTCCCATTGAATTGTAACATGGTAATTATGTCCCATTGACCTGTCACGTGGTAGTTGTGATAGTCGCCTCGCGAACGAACTTCTAGACTCAATGCTGCGACCTTAAATATAGCCAGATACGCAGAATTTCATTTCGGATAAGCTACAGACATCTCATTAATAAAGGCAAGAGCTAGATCCATGGCTTTCTAATAAAAATGATTCTAGTCCACAAGCATAGACATAAATAAGTATAGACTGGCCAATAAGATATTTTTATGAAGGGAACATTTGTGATTTGCAAATTAGTGTTTTATACTATACAGCATGAGCAGTATAAAAGTTAAGTATTCATATCTATTTCAGCCATAACCTATATAAGTATTGCAATATTCTCACTATTGTGTTTTTTTTATCTCTTAGCGTGAGTGTAGGCCTAATGTCAATTAATCATAATGTTTATTTTTTGTTCTGAAACTGTTTTTTTTTAAATTTTAGTTTATTTGGACATTCTGCTGAAAAAATCCCTAGTTTCACTAATTCAAAGTTAAGGACTGAATCCTTTACTTCTTTTTTCCAGTGTATATTTATTTATGCTATCTATGCCATTTTGTGAATGAAAATAGTGCGGATTTGGATACACCATTTTTCTTTCACACCATGCTGCGTAACTAAGGAGGAAGTGTAGTTTTGTTTAATCTTTAAGACTAAAGATCGTGCAAATTGTCAGATTTCGGAAATCCGAATACAATGGATATACATTTTTTCAAGTTACATAAAGTTACTTCCTGTTTCCAGTCTATATATGTCTATGTCCACAAGTAACACACCTAGACTAACAGCAGAGTCTTGTATTCTCGCATTGCATGGTCAAATTTTTCATTGAATCTCATTTCAGGAGGCACGAAGCTTTGGCCTGAAGAATTCATCTTCTTCACCTGTCCGTTGACTTTTGTCGTAGGGGTGATGTGACAGCTTAATCAAATCCTTCCATTTTCACAGTCGGCGGCTGTTCTCAGTAGGATATCAAGAGAGAGGTCGGCCCATTCTTTTACGTAGTCCAGCAAGTTTTTCTTTGGACGACCTTTTTTTCATGCTCCTCCACTGTACCTTGGGGAATGACTTTTGATAGTGAGTCATGTCTTACACTATGACCAAACCAGCTCAGCTTTCTTCGCAGTGTTGAGGACGTCTGCCTTTTTGCGGCGTTTTACCAGTGATGACTTGTAAAAGTACAAATTCATTTGTCTTCTTTTCCTGATTTGCTTTTTCTCAGCTCTGAATTCCATGCCAACTGCTCAGCTGCAGCAGCCAGTTCTGAAGTAAGATCTTGTCCTGGTCTGCATTTTATCCAATCAGGTATATATCATTTGCAAACATGGCTGCTCATTTATGGTCAAACTAGGAGAAAATCATTTTTGAACAGGGTTGGGCAGATTACGGCATGCAAGCCACATGCCCCCACGGAGTGTTTTATGCTGCCCGCGGACACACAGAAAAAAGATGTGTCTATAGATATAAACAATATAAATATAATATAATAAATAATTGTAGATATCTATAAAATATATTGAAACTTCTTATTCTTATCACTAATGATAAAAAAGCTGAAGAAACATTGTTTGTGCATGTTGTTCTCAAAAGTAAATGAGGATCATTCGGTATGGCATATATATGGTATGTAAAATCCTGTCAAAGACGCAAACTCAATCCAGTATTTTTCAAAAGAATATGAGCAAGTTTGTAGGTTCCTCGAAGGACTGCGACTTTCTTACTAATGTTTCTAATGAATGACAGACTTCCTGTTTATCATTTCAATAGTTATTTGCACATGATTTGTATGTATATATTTAAATCTTTTCAAACACAGCTTTCCCATTTCTCCAGGCAAGCAAGTGAAAACGGGTTTTGCAATTATTGAAACGTGAAACTATTTCTAAATAAATAGGGTTACAAATTACAAGACTTGTATGGATTCTTTGATTGTAGAATTTGAAAACAAATTTTAAGACGTCAAGAAATCGAAACCAGTTTTAATAACCTTTATTTCACCATTTAGTGCAATATCTGATTCAGCTCAAGAGTACATAGACCTACTCGCCTAACAATGTATGACCCGAAAGAAGTTGCAATTCCATTATTTGAAAAAAAATCAATGCTCACATTAATTGGGTCCACATTCATCTCTAAATAATTTTTTTTTATTGTTTGTAAAATAATTAAGTATGTGAATAAGTCAATGTTGACTGACTGTAATTTGTCTGCAGTCACAAGGATAATAACAAATAAGCTAGCTCCACAGTTCCGGAACATTGTGTACAAGTGTAAACATTTAGACAGTTACATTTAGTAAGACTAAATTATTGTGTAATGTTATAGTATAGGTATAGTACACCTCTGCTCTAGAGTTTCCAACATAATATGCTCCAGAAATAAGTTAAAAGGAGCTGGAGAGAGAATGCATTCTTTTAGCTCTCCTATCGAAGAATTCACTTCAGTAAAAAGAATTTGAGTGTAGGACTAATGTTGAAGCCAACAGACTCAACTTGTCCTAAAATTAGAAACCCTTTTTTTTCTATAAACACTACAACATTCTTTCTGAACTCTACTGTATAACTCTCCAGAGTCTGTGTGGTGTCTATCCTTTACAGAAATTAAAAGAAGCACTAGTCTCTGATAACACCTATATTCTGGGAGAGGTTAGGTTAGTGAATATCTATCTATCTATTTATTAGTCTATCGTCTATCTATCTGTCAACTAATCTATCTATCTGTCTACTAATCTATCTATCTATCTATCTATTTATTAGTCTATCTATCAACTGATCTATCTATCTATCTATCTATCTATCTATCTGTCAACTAATCTATTTATCAATTTATCTATCTATTTGTCTGTCTACTAATTTATCTATCTATCTATATCTGTCTACTAATCTATCTATTCATTAGTCTACCGTCTTCCGTCTATCTGTCAACTAATCTATCTGTCTACTAATCTATCTATCTATCTTCTATTTATCTATCCACCTACCTATCTATCTATCTATCTATCTATCTGTCAACTAATCTATCTATCAATGTAATATCTATTTGTCTGTCTACTAATTTATCTATCTATCTCTATCTGTCCACTAATATATCTATCTATCTATCGATTTTTTATCTACCTATCTATCTGTCAAATAATCTCTCTATTTATCTATTTATCTGTCATCTATCTATCTATCTATCTATTTGTCATCTATCTATCTATCTATCTATCTATCAGTCCGTACGACATCCCAACTAATGTGGGATGTGGGGCCGAGAGGCTTAAATCGCTTGAGCAGCATTGTAAATGATGAGCCCAATGAGCAACGCAGAAAACCTTTTCCCAGCTACCATACCCCCTCCCTCCACATACGTCTAATCTATCTATTTCTGTTCCAGCTACCATACCCCCTCCCTCCACAGACGTCTAATCTATTTCTGTTAGCCTACATCCCTACCAACTTTCCTATCCATAAAACATTTTGAAAGTTCTGACAGAAAGTCGTTTTAAGATTGTATCGCAATTGTAAGAATAGCTTCAACGTTGTTCATGCCCTGCAGCATTAATCAGTTCAGAACTAATCGAATACCAATGACTTGTTTCTACTTACTACAAAAACAAATAAACTCCCTCTGTAGTATTGCATGCACCCTTAAAACGTATTTTAATTACATTTAAATGTCTAAATCTGTTACAGAGTCAATGGACCCCTCCCAGATGTGAAAGCTTTCTCCGAAGCATTTGAATGTCCCGTTGGTTCTCCAATGAATCCACTTCATCGGTGTAATATCTGGTAGCCTACACAATGTAGGGCTCGATGGAGACGCCATGGAAATTTGCTCTTTATTGTAACAATGGAATTCTTTTGTCAATAGTAAACAAATGTACTTAACACAACTGTGATATATTCTGTAAATACATAAATTATTCATATTTATATATATATAAATATATATCGTTTGTGTTTCTGTCAAAATGTATTTTATGGCATGCTGTGTTGATATGTTTGTTCAGTTAGTTCAAGAAGTAACTAGCACACTTTACAGCACACTTTTTCAGAATTTAGTTTTTTTTTAACTTGTATTTTGATTCTGGTTATTATCAATGCCTTCCAATCTATTAAATCCACACACTCCTAGCTTGTTGCTTAACTAAACATTGTTTCGGTAATCAGCACTAAAACCAAGAACCGGTGACTCTTAGGCAGTTTGTAGCAGGCATTGTGGTTCTACAGGATGAGATAGAGTGGTTCTACATGAGATAGAGGGGTTCTAAAGGATGAGATAGAGGGGTTCTACAGGATGAGATAGAGGGGTTCTACACGATGAGATAGAGGGGTTCTACATGATGAGATAGAGGGGTTCTACAGGATGAGATAGAGGGGTTTTACATGATGAGATAGAGTGGTTGTACATGATGAGATAGAGGGGTTCTACAGAATGGGATAGAGGGGTTCTACATGATGAGATAGAGGGGTTCTACAGGATGAGATAGAAGGGTTCTACATAATGAGATAGAGGGGTTCTACAGGATGAGATAGAGGGGTTCTACAGGATGAGATTGAGGGGTTCTACATGATGAGATAGATGGGTTCTACATGATGAGATAGAAGGGTTCTGCATGATGAGATAGATGGGTTCTACAGGAGAGGGGTTCTACAGGATGAGATAGAGGGGTTCTACATGATGAGATAGAGGGGTTCTACAGGATGAGATAGAGTGGTTCTACATGACGAGATAGAGGGGTTCTACAGAACGAGATAGAGGGGTTCTACAGGATGAGATAGAGGGGTTTTACATGATGAGATAGAGTGGTTGTACATGATGAGATAGAGGGGTTCTACAGGATGAGATAGAGGGGTTCTACAGGATGAGATAGAGGGGTTCTACAGGATGAGATAAAGTGGTTCTATATCATGAGATCGAGTGGTTCTACATGATAGGATCGAGTGGTTCTACAAGAATGGTTTTACATACGATAAAGAAAGCCTACGTGCCATTTTTTTAAAACCTCACTTGGGTTATTTACCAATCGTTTCCAATACCTCTTGTTAACTCTATCTCTACTTATTGACGATGCCAACGTTGATTTGAACCCATAAAACTAAATGGGTTTTTGAATTTATAAATTTCAATTTGTTTTGTGTATAAAGAGCATGCATTCTCAAATAATTCTAAACCAAATATAACATTTTCTGACAACAAATAAAAAAGTTATTAAAGTTTAATCAGAACAGGACAGTGAAATAGAAATGAGCAAAATGAAGAATACTATCGTACGAGGAGAATAAGAACGGAGAGAAAGAGTTAATAGACCAAATTTTAAAAAATGCAAAATGATGTTTTCTACCTAGGTACCTGACTGAGTATCCCTCTGGTGTCTTATGTGAGTCTATGTATAAAGAATCCATGTGATCAGTTGTAAGCGCTAACAATGTTTCTCATTTAAGATTGTATATGTATATAGGCCAGTTAGCGCTCAATTCGATCGATTTTGAGATTTAAAGTATAATGCATTTTTTTAAAACAAGATCCGTTTGAATTTTAACTGTTACCTGTTACCTATCCCTTAGTCTGGTGGACCATTGGGGCACCAAGCAAGACTGTAGACCATCTTTCTCCATTCCTCTGTATCCTTTGCCCTGTTTAAAACCTCTTTCAATGGTAGGCCTGTCCATTCTTTGATGTTGTCTTCCCTCCAGGGAACAGTACCAGGAAAAAGAAGAAGAGGCAGACAGAGAAAGCGGTGGGGAATTTTAACTGTACCAATTACATTACTGACCTTTGAATTTATAAGGGTAACATTATTAAGTCATAATTTGAAAACAGTAAATGAAGCTCACCAAATATCTACTAAAATAAGCCATACTTTGTACAGGTACACTTATTATTTTGTATACGTGAGGACATTATGACTGGCGATTGATGAAAACCAATGACCACACGTAGACGTCATATCAAAGACACTCATTTTTTTCCCTATAAAAATGAATCAAAAATATATACAAATAAAAAATTATAGTCTCCAAGGTTTACTGTTGTATAATGGTTGGGCTTCCTTTAGCGATGACTTCTTTTATGACGCTTTCAATGGTGATGACTACTGCTTTTGGTATTTATTTGAATGTCTCTTTTTGTTGGGCTTCCTTTAGTGATGTCTTCTTTTATGACGCCTTTAAAGGTGATGACTACTGCTTTTGGAGTTTCGACACATGTTATGGTCACCGAGCCCGTCCACGGATGACCTTTCTGCTGTGGTTGACTAATGTATGGTTTTGTGGGTAACTTTCCGTCCATTTTTGACACGTGTGGCCTTCCTTCCTTATCTATTGCTCTGTAGGAAGATACATTTTCAAACAGATGTTGGCTCTTTGCTCGCATTTTTAATTGTTTAGATCTGGTTGACATAAAACGAGTACAGTAAGAAAAAAAAAGAATGAAGAAAAAGCGATGTGGAAGAATGGGAGTGCAATATCATGGTACTTAACGAGACAATAAAAAGAGGAAGACTGGGATAGATTTGAAAATAAAATAAATAAAAAAGCAATGTCAACCTAACATCTCAAGATTTGCAGTTGATCTTTGTATCAACTTGCTTTCAGTATTACCGCTAGTTGACATCGATTTAAATAAGAATTTATTTTCACCATTTCCGTGGAAAACAAATCGAATGCTTCCTCTATTAATATTATTTTGTGTTACAAATGGAGGAGTTTAGAAAGTGGCTTTTTGTGCTAAAAAGAAAAACATAAAAAATACAGTCAAAAAGATACAGCTTAAAATATAATAAATCAAAAAATACTCTAAAAACTATGTGGTTCACAATGAACGGTTCTGTGACACCATAAGCTGCATGAAAGTGAGTTGTTACAAATTGGACGAGCGTCTATACATACTTATACGATTATTTATTGATTGTATCATTGTAAGGACATCTAGATCTAACACTAGACCTAGACTTAACTCTTTACATCTAGTCGGATTTAGATCTACTTCTAGATCTAGATGTAATCTACATTAGTTAACATTTCAATAAACTTGATGCAACTTTAAATTTACACATTTAATGATTTATCGCATAATGTCGGTACACTACGGCTCACTACGCCAAGATTTTGTTTTATTATTGAATAATTTCAAAGATAGGCCTGTAAATCTAGATCTAGACTTAGAAGACGATGCACAAGGTTTGTCCTGAACAGTAATTTATTGTATGAATCAATAATTTCTTACATTTGGAAATTCTCGAACACGATAGTCCTATCACAACCGATATTGGGTATAGTTATTCGTTAGTTATTATAAGTCTTGTACTCAAGCCTTATTTACATTTATTTATTTGTTTACTTTGAAAAAAAAATAACGGTCCAACTAAAATTTCCCCTATATGACCAACGAACTACAATCCATTTCTCAACGATATACATCATCCGTTAAATTTAAAAAAATCGTTAGAGCCATTTTTTATATCAAAGGTCAGCGTCCTTTATGGTTCCAGGCTCCATGAAGTTTTAACTTGAATAGAGGTATGGACAAAAATTACATTTACGATATCATATGCCCTTAAAACAGATACTGTATCTATTTATAATTATCGTCTGTACGTAAAAACTATCTGATTGGTAATAAATATCACGTGACTTTGTTGAAGAGGCCAGACATGTTCTATTCAGTAGTTATTCACTTACGTGTAGCCAGGATTTCACAGATGAATGGGTGTCTGAAGTGCTTGATATTGTCGCCTGAGTCGGTCCACTCACCCTGCCACTGGAACTCTCTAGTCGTTTCGTTCCTGACCAATATGACTGATGTCATTTGACCAGGGTGCCCACTTGACCAGTCGGTGAAATCAGACATCGTCTTGTAGACTTCTCGTTAATGTACCACACCATGCTGCCGTTAACCTACGAGTGTAAGGGAAACACATACAATGCATACAATGTTTACAAAAGAAAAACATCGTCTCTTAAGATGCATAAAGATTTGTAGTTCATATGTTATACATTTCACATCATTTATATAATATGAAACTCTGTTTATCAATGACTGTTTTAATTTACGGTCCACTAATATACAAAATAAATACATAATTTATCGCGGGGGATATTTAATTTAGCAATACACATTTTTCCTAACAATTTGTTCGATAAAAAAAAATTGTGTTTAAAAGTAAACTGTATAATTACTTGCTTTTTTTAGTATAGTTCACCCTGTTTCATTTTACTGTTAATAGTAAACAGTTGTAAACAATATGTATTTTTAAGAAAAAGCTGCTTGCAAAGTTAATTAAGAAAAAAAAAATTTTTCTTTCAGAATAGAAAAAAAAAAGTAGCCATTGTCTTAGAACTTTGAGAGATAAAAAATATCATGATACCGAATTTTTTTATCTTTTCTATTTTTTTAAAAATCTAAACCTGACAGACGGACAGCGGTTATTCCCTTTTTTTTTTTTTTGGGGGGGGGCGCTAAAATTTGGCAGGTCAAATCGAAACCCACTTATACTTTTGTTATTTATCGACAGTAATGTCTTTCGAGAAAAAGGTTTTACTTATATAGTCACATGAAACATTGTACTACGAGATGGTCCCTGGTCTTCGACTGAAAGAGGTCAACAGAATAAAATTATTATTATTTAATTATTACAACAAATTTGGCAAGCCACATCAATGTATCTTCTTTCCATTACTACAGGGGTGGGCAACCTTTTTCAACCGAGGGCCGCATTAATGAAATTTGGGGACTAGGCGGGCCGCATATATATATATATAAGTTTCGCTATTCCTTTTCTGTAATATCAAACTGCTGTTCCTGTGCGAGCCATTTACCTAACGTGGACCTTAGCAGGAACATACTTTCACAATTTCTAGGTACGGGTCCTGATCATAAAAATTTTTTTATAATTTTCCCCCTCACGAAGCTGTGAATTTAATGTAGCTATGTGTAAACTTTCCAGTTACTAGTTTATGGTTAGGATACTTTCTTTTTTGTAATAAAAATAGTTGTTTTTCTCAGTCAAAGCTCCATCAGTTGTTACCCTTGCCATCTTGTACAAGCCAACCCAACTCTTTCAACACAGTTCTCCATAGCATTGAATAAATACTGGCCAGGACTTATGTGTTTTACTGAATGTATGTAGTATTGCTATTAAATAGAATCTTCGTTTTTTTTTCTTTGGAAAGATGTTCTGACACAATGTTTCTTTAGCCTCTCCATTACAAATGATAGGAATTATAAGTTTCAAAAAAAGTTTCAATGATTTCTATAGATATTTATAATAATTTGTTTAGGTTTTCGCGGGCCGCATAAAACACTTCGGCGGGCCGCATGTGGCCCGCGGGCCGTAATTTGCCCACCCTGCATTACCATAACAAATGTGTCGAGAGTAGGGCTTTACTTATATAGTCACATGAAACATTGTACTACGAGATGGTCCCTGGTCTTCGACTGAAAGAGGTCAACAGAATAAAATTATTATTATTTAATTATTACAACAAATTTGGCAAGCCACATCAATGTATCTTCTTTCCATTACTATAACAAATGTGTCGAGCCACATCAGTTTACCTTCTTTCCAGCTGTACGCCAAATTTGAATGTTGTGAAACTTTTAGTTGGACAATTTTGTTATAAACTTTTGTTCTCCCTTGCTGTTGATAATTAGAAGATGCGCTCCCTTTGATTGGCAAACATTGTTGGCCTCTGCAAAGTGCACTGAGGACTGAGCCATGAAAAGGTAGCAGGATTT
Organism: Biomphalaria straminea; assembly: GCA_021533235.1. NCBI lineage: Eukaryota > Metazoa > Mollusca > Gastropoda > Planorbidae > Biomphalaria > Biomphalaria straminea. The sequence goes on along the minus strand of JADKLZ010050353.1, from coordinate 2,619 downwards.
CTGGTGTTTGATCCAGCCTTCTTGGCAAACTGTAATCAAACAGTGAAGCTCATGAACGTATAAACAAGGACTTACGGCAATGTCAGCCTGATCGATTTCTTTCTGAGCTAAAAGCTCTACTGCCATGTGTTCCTCTCACACAAACACACACCAAGGAGATCTGAGAGTGTTGGGAAGCATCTGACTATATTTAATGAAGTTTAATTTCATGTGGATTAAGTTTTACTGTACCTGAAAGCTGCGGACTCAATCTGGACTCAGTTGGGGTTACCAGGACTTATTTTTTATTTTGAATAAACCTTGTTTTTAATGATTTAACTGTAATGGAATTTAGCTCTTGTGATATAAAGGAAGAGTAATCCTTTAAGACAGTGTTTCTCAAACTGTGTGCCGGAGATTTGCATATGTGCCGCGGGAGTTTTCACTGAATTTTCAGAACGCCACACGTGCAGCGTTACACAGGTCTGCCTCTTATTAAATTTTTATTTCACATTGCGACGACATTCCCACTTGCAACGACCAGTAATAGTAGTAGTAGTGGATCGCTCCATTTTGACGGAAAGGGGTGTTCAGGTTATGGAATTTTCCATTATACATATATTACTATAATGACTCAAATGTAGGCCGCCTTAGCAGACACACATCAGTTCTTGAATTGGTAACGATAATAATAAGAGAGGTGTTTCATGTACATTTTTTAGGTGCCTACTAATAATAACAAATTATCAATAAGCGTACAAAGTAGATTACATCGGATATGGCTTCGTATCTTAGAGACCTGAAGATTCTTCATTGCCATTCTGTCTGATCTGCAATTCAGCTCTGTCGAATGAGGCGCTTGTTCAAAGCTAATTGATGAGACACTTGGAAACAAAACATTCAGCTGTAAAAGCGCACCCAAAGGAATACTTTGAAAACATCAGGGCTTAACAAAATAAGCAAGCTAAAAAACGTACGAACTACGTAAAGCTGCCAGGGATTGATTGCAAGTTATAAGTTTTCTCAGTTATTAGCAAAACGCAATAAAGCACACACAGAGGCTGAATCAGTCATTGCACCAGCTTTAGCAATAGTTATTGAAACTATCCTTGGACCCGATGCCGCCTAAAACGTTAAAAAAGTTCCTTTGTCAAATGATACTATCACGCGCAGAATTGGAGATTTATCGTCAGATTTACAAGATCAAATCTGCGTGTAACGAACTTAGTTCAACCTATCGATAGTTCTAGACGCCAGGTCAAATCAGTGCGCTGTCCAGCGTAAACAAGTTAATTTTAGAATAGCCAATCATAGAAAGGGGTTAAGGGAAAAAATATACACGTCAGCTTCCAGAAGGTCAACGTTACTAAATTAGTTATCAGAGAATGTTCTATGCTTCTGGAAGATACGATTTGAAAGAGTATAAATAAGGGGAAAAAGAGTTAGTCGGGGTCCTCGCACAGTAACGGTATTTGTAAAGCGAGTGCCCTTGTTTAGAAATGGTTATAGTGGAAGAAAAGTTCTTGTATTGTATTTAATAGAGCGATGGTCCTATGTTTAATCTTCTCTTAGAAGTCTACTAGAGGGTAAAGTATTATATGAAGTGATATAGAAGTTGTTTATAAGTAAAGTTTTATTATTCAAGATATAGATTGAGTTGTTGTTTAAGAAAGCAGAAGAAGTCATTAAAGCTTGTTCGAGAAACTACAGAAGTATTTCTGTCTTCATTTATTGAGTTTATCAAGTTATTATTTACAATCCTCGGCGTGTGACAGAGAGAAAGAGAACGTCACACTGCGAACAGTTCGACGTGACTGACGATGAAGTGTCTCTGTTGTGGTCTCTTCAACTTGATGAATTCATTGACGTTAGCGACAAAGCTTAAGTACTAGCTTTTATTCCGTTCATAAAGGGTGAAAAAAGTGTTAAGGAATTCTTATTTGCAAAGATTTACAAACTACGACCAAAGGCGAAGATATTTCAATGTGGTGAACGAAAACATTTTGCTATACAAAGTACAGTGGAATCAGTTTAAAGCAATCAAAATAATTCTTCCATTTGCATCTTCATGATTTTATGAGTTTGGATTTTCAGCATTGACTGAAATCGTCTAAGAAAAGAGAGATACTTTTTACAAAAGACGATGAAATGCGAGTTTGCTTGTTGAATTTTGAGCCTCAATTAGATCGCATTTCCTCTAAAAAAAAACAGGCACATGCTTTACATTCGATGTAATACTTAAAAACAGGCCAAATATTCTTTTTTTAAAACTACTATTACTATGCGTGGTGTGCCGCGAAATTTCTGTAGTTTTTGTGCCGACAGACAAAAAAAATTGAGAAACACTGCTTTAAAAATACGACATAATTTAAAATGTGCCGATGTACCAAAAACTCAGTTGTGGAGTAACTGGCCTCAGTTGTGAGGCACCTGGTCTCAGCTATGGAATACCTGTATTCAGTTGGGGTTACATGGACTTATTTGTGGGGTACCTGGCCTAAGTTATGAGGTACCTGGCCTCAGTTATGGAGTACCTGGTCACAGTTGTTGGGTACCTGGCCTCAGTTATGGAGTACCTGGTCTCAGTTATGGGGTACCTGGCCTCAGTTATGGAGTACCTGGCCTCAGTTATGGAGTACC
>JADKLZ010050349.1:6822-18709 GCA_021533235.1 Biomphalaria straminea | reverse complement strand
GCTGATAGTCATGAACTCTCTGAGGACCACTGTCGATGACAAACCCCCTTGACATGTACAGACCTGTTGGAGGTATTATGCTGACCTTCTCTGTTGCAAAGGTAAAAGGAAATGCCCAGCCCTTTTCTCTTACGGTCTGTTGTCAATGAGTTTTCACCTGCGTGAACTTTTCTCGTCCCCTATAAAACGCTGTGAACAAGCGCGCTAGCTAGCATACAGCTAGCATACAGCTACTAGACTTAGCACTGGACGGTGATTAATGCGTCTTTCAACTCTATAGTTTTGTGTCGCCTTTTTCACGTCCGCCAACGTCATTCAGATTTCAGTAATCCGCTCAACAGTCACAGGCTCTCCCGTCTTGAAGCTACTGACTTAAGCTTCAAGCAACTTTAAAGATACAAACTAACGGACTATAATTTGACGTTTATTCTGATTTTGTGGCTTTTTACTTTGATCAAAAGGAAAACAATGGCCAAAAAGATGTATGAATTTTTCAACGATATGCTAAGGATTTATTTGGTTTTGGCTGCGTTATATGGTAAGTATCAAATAATACATCTTTGTATTTTTTCTCATAATGCTCTATCTTTGATACACCGAAGAAACATGATTCTATATTAAACATGTCGAAATGGAGATGTCAGAAGTTAAGTCGTAAGAAGTTTAAAGTTTAAAGTAGGGACCTGCGAATCAGGAATTTTTTTTCGAATCGAATATTGAATCGAATATCAGAAAATATTCGAATTTCGAATCGAATTCGAATCGAATATTCTTGAAAAAAATTGACAACCAACAAGTGTAAAATAAAACTTCAAATTCAAAATTTTTATTATATTATATTTATTTAATACTGAAACACAAAAAGTTAGCAATAATTAAATTGCAAAACAGGCCTTTTAAAAAAGTAGATCTTTATTTATTTAGGCCCAAATCAAAGTTTCAGCATTATTTTCCGAGAGATTGTGACGATTGTCAGTAATAATTTGTCCTCCAACTGAATTAACTCTTTCTGAAGAACAATTTGTTGCCTGAATTGCAAGCAAATTCCTAGCTGCTCTGGCCAAAAGTGGAAAAATATTAATACTTTCTTTTCAAAACTTAAGAGGATCACTGTTTCGATCTACAACTGCTTGCTTTGAATACAAACTGACTTCATCCTTATTTTGCTCAGAAATGGTGGAAATTTTGTTGATTCTGGTATCTTCTTGAGCATCATGCACTTTCTTGAACATTGAATCCATAAGGCTTCCTTTATTCCTGTCTTGAACAAGACTTTCACGTGGCAATTCATCAGAATTTTTACCAATTTTGCTTATTTGGAAAATATTCGAGGATTCGAAAATTTAAAAATAATTTCGAATCGAATTCGAATATTCTTTTTATATTCAAATTCGAATCGAATATCGAATATTCGCAGGTCCCTAGTTTAAAGTTAAAGTTGTTAGAGAATGATAATATTGGAACCAAAAATAATAATAAGTCTTGTCCTCGTGTGCGAAGAATAATGCGGAATACAGTATTTTGCGTGGCTAGGCAGCCCCAGCTGCGACCTACAAACAGCCTACAATTGTAAGTGAACAACAAGTAGTACTAGTAGTAATACATTTTAAAAAAAATGGACTGTTAACATCCATGCAATATACACAGTGTTAACGAATGCTTCGCGGAGCAAAGACAAAACTGAACTTTACAGTTTGGAAAAAAACTAGTGTCCTTTTTCTTAGTTTTTAAAACCCAAATGTCCTATCCCAGTGTCTCATAGTAACACTAACCACTTATTAGGAGCTTATAAATTGGGAAGACACAGCCTTAGACCGCACTAGTTGAAGAGAGATGGTGACCAAGAAAGCTATAGACAGCGAGAAAACATAGGTCTCTATTCTTGAAGAAAAAGATTGCCACACGGAAAATGGCCAGCTCCTCTACCACCAAGGCGAAAGCCACCTTGACATGCAATCTGTGTGGACGGGAGTGTCTCTCCAAAATAGAGATCCGTAGTCATATGAATACCATTTCTTATTTATAGTAGTCACAGCTGAAGGATGCGAATGATAAATGCATACATTTTTCGTTCTTGCATTAGATTCTAAACTTTGTGAATAAATCTATTACTTGTACGTCATTTCAACGCAAACAACTTGAACCGGATGTACGGAGTGTCTGGACCAGGGAAACCCCACTCTGACGTCATTGCTGAAGAAATAAATGAACTCTTGTTAAAATAAACGCAGTGATTACACAAGGTAATTCGAAAGCCGTAAATTAAGACACCACAATTAACAAAAACAAAAAAGCTTTCCCCCTACCAAGCTAGATTCTGTTCTTATATTGGAGACCATGTTACATTAAGTTTCGTCCTCTACAGCTGATGGTGAAAAATTGAAGTATTTGATACGTATTTTATACAATTTACTCAAACTTTGTGCTCAAGTACTAGATGCTAGATGTCTCTTTTACCAAGCTTATACCAACTCTGTCTGTCCGTCAGAATACGTTATTCCTACCAATTCTCTATTCTAAGATGAAGTTGAAGCTTTACACAATTATTCATCGTCCCTTCCAAAATATGAATCAATCAATAACAAATTTATTTATCAAGAAATTATTAGTGATAAGTAATTAATTTTTGTATTATATATTAATGTACAAAAAGTTGTACAGCATGATAGTATGTGGCTGTAAATAAGCAGTTCTTTTCTTTATATAAGCTTCGTTTTTCTAAGTTTTTTTTTTATGTTTTTTATTTTTGTTGTTTGTCTTGTGGTTTTGATTTTTCGAATTGTAATTTTGTCTATGCCGAAAGTATGTGCCAATGTTATGACTAAGAAACCATCAATATATCTATGCGCCAATGTCTAGTCATATATCTACTCCCATATAGAAAATTAAAAAAAAAATAGTTTCCCATGAGTGTTTCATTTATGCAGTTGTCTTTCTTTGTGTCACAGCTGCAGTTGAAGGCACGCGCTGCTCTTACAAAGTACTGCCACGGAACGACAAGATCGTTGGCGCCAAGAACTTCTACATGGCCACGGAAATGGCTCACAAGGACTGCCAGTGGGGATGCTGCTTTGATCAAAAGGAAGACGTCTGCTGCTCATTCCCGTAAGAAGATTGGCTAATAGAAGGATTATCTACTTAACGCTCAAGGAAATGAACAGGCGCGTAGCTAGGAATTTTTCATCCTTTGTGGACCCGGGGGGGGGGGCTTGACCTCTTTGTAGCCCCTGCATTTTGCGTAATATATAATATTTAATGTAAAAAAACAGTAATTTCGGGGCCTCCCTCAACTGGTTACTCGGCGGGATTTTCGAATTCTCCCCCTCCTCCCATCACCCTAGCTACGCCACTGGAAATGAACCTGTTTAACACTTAAACAACGCTATCGTGTAGATTTATATTTCTCAGAAGGACTATCAGAATTGGTATAACTCCTGTAGAGCGCATATCTCATGCTTAAGCATACATGGTTCAATGCCTTTTGTGGACCTGTTGGGATGGGGAGGTGGTATCTAGAAGAATGTTTCCCAGCTACTATAAGGCCCTCAGAAACTCAGCTCGACTCAGGATTGGAATCAAATCCGCCTAGATAAGTAGCCAAGCGATGTATGCCACTCACCCGTACATTACCGTAAGATAGGTGACGTCGTGCTGTTTTTTATTCCCCTTATTATTTCATTATATTTAAAATTGAGAGAATTACAATAGTCATTATGTATTATTTTTAAAAATGACATAACAGTCACTTTCTGGCACTGCCAGGACATTGTATTCGTTCTAAAAGGGGAAACAAATTTCATTGTAGTCTACCATTGTGCAATGGGACATTCTTTAATGATGCGGCAGGTCTATAGTAGAACAGGTCTCCAAAAAAGAGTTTTGTTAGATGTATTCTGGGCCACGTAGATCTCTGCAAGTTGCAGCCCCCTGAATAACTGTATCCATGCTCTTGTAACCAAATCTCCTTTCTAGAGTCTGTGTTGGAGAGATGGGAGCTCGTTCCCATGTTGCCTTTAAATGACCAGGAAACACAACGCAATGGTTTAAGCCTCAAATAAAATATTTTTTGAGGAACTCTACACTTCTCTCTTTCTTTCCGTTTTTTTTACCCAAGAGGTTTATGCTTTTAAACGTCACATTCCCGCTTCGTTCCGTCACATTTGCACTGTTGATATTTTTATAATGACCAATCCGTCAATTAATTGAATAAAGCCAATTGAAATAGGAGTTCATTTTAAATGTGCTTTGTTATTGTTTGAAAAAAAAATACAACAGAGAATTAATTGAGTTTGTATAATTACAGAAATGCAATGCAACAATAACTTAATTTTTATTTTATTTTATTTTTTTGCTTTTTTTTTTAATCTGTCAACTCAAAGTGCGCTTCTTTTTCCACAGAATGGATGCAGTCGTCTTCGCTTTCATCGCCACCATCGCCATCATCATCGTCGTTGCCTTGATCATCATCCTCCTCTGTTACATCCACTCAAAGAAAACAAAAACACACATCGAATGCAACGGACCTATCTTAATCAAGGACCGTGACCAGCCGAAACTGTTGATTCTCCCTTGAACTTTAACCCCCAGTGAAAAACTTTGGATTCAGCCGCCGTCCTAAACAAAGCATCTCATAGTGACATCCAGCTGTGTCGCCAAATAAAAAACGACAAATATTTGTTTGAAAGCTGACTTGATTTACGTTGCACATTTACCACTCATATGTTCTTCGAATGGCGTCCAAAAGAATATTAAACAAAACGGAAAGCTCCATACAACTAATTTTCAAAAATTAAGGAATCAACTATTGGAAACCTTTAAGTTCTTAGTGACAACCAAACGCCATGGCTGCTAAAAAAAAGATCAGACCTATATAACAGCTGAATTTATATACCTATTTCCTATACCACTTTTTGAAAGTAGCTTTAGAGCTCAGAGAATTTAATTGTTTATCGAATCTTTAAGTAATGTGGCACTTGCACACAAGGACATGTATATATTATATAGTTCTCAAATATCATATGCCAGGGTTGTAAAATTAAAATTTATCAAATGATAAAAAAAAAAATAATGTTTTGCTTTAAGAACTTGCTATCACTAGGGCAGGTCATCTGTTTCTTTGGCCTTTGGTAAACGAGGGTGTCGTGTGGTCAGCACAACGACCAACAGTCTAAAATTTTTCTAACTAATGTCAATTATCCATTTGAACCGGGTGGACTGAGAGGCGCCCTAAAGATCTCAAAATTAAAACGTTCCAGTCTTCACCAGGATTTGAACCAGGGACCACTCAGCAACTGCGCCTCCCTTATCAAACGATGCCGCTACATTAATGTCCAGGCTTACATCTTATACAAAACTCTACGAGATGACGCAGTTGTTTAGCAACTAACGACGACTAAATGACGTAATGATACATGTATAAACTTTTACAATCTTCAGACATTCTGTTTTATTTTCTATTCATTGTTCGGCCTTTGCTAAAAATGGGATCATATCATCTACCGCATGATTGGTTGAAGATGACCACGCATGCGCAATACTTACAGCGTCCTCTATTATTTTGTAATTATTGATTGCTTCGTTTTTTTTTTTTTTTTGTTATTGTTTGTTTAATTACTTCAACATTTCACCTATTTCAATGTCATGTGTCATTTCAATATGACATTGTGAATCCCCAACTTCAATTCCATGAATTGTATTCATTACATTATATTAACATAAACAGATGTGACCTCATCTGGTTCACCTTAATAACGAATAATGTCTCCTAATTATTTTCTCATCCTTTGAATGTGTATAGATGATGATGATGCTTATCAAAAGGTTGAATATTTTGTGTGGAATTAACGCAATGAATGATGAAATAAATGAAAAAACATTAAAAGCTGTGGTAAATGCTGTGGTACATGCTGTGGTGAATGCTGTGGTGAATGCTGCGGTACATGCTGTGGTGAATGATGTGGTAAATGCTGTGGTGAATGGTGTGGTGAATGCTGCGGTACATGCTGTGGTGAATGATGTGGTAAATGATGTGGTGAATGCTGTGATGAATGCTGTGGTACATGCTATGGTGAATGGATATGTTGTGAATGAAGCTGTACATTTTGAACGACTTACGTTGTAAATAATACGATGAATGGTAATATAAATTTTTACTTGACGTAATGAATCAAATATTTTCAGAGTGTTGTATTGAATAATACAATATGTGAATTATTAAATGGTGATATGAATTTTGAAATATTTTATTAATCAATAATACAATTGATAATGCTACTGCTACTACGATAATCTGACTAAAACTTATCTTTATCATGCATTATTGGAAACAGTCGATTGACTCTGATACTTCTAATGAGTGTCCAGTGAAAGTTTTCCAAAACATTTTTTTATTCATTGTCTGACCAACGTCCATTTGTCCATGCATACCACTTGCCAGTTTCTGTGATATTATTTAATTACAATATGTACGATTGCAACCATTTAACTATTATGTACTTTTCTATTTTGCCTATGAGTAAAAGTTGTCATTCAAATAACAAAGAACATCATCCAGTGGCGTGTCTATATTAAAACATACACATAGCTACTCTGACACACAAATGTAAATGATCCATTGATGAAAGAATGTCTAAATAAAACAGTCTTTTGATCATGGTACTATTAGTTGTGCTTTGTTCTTTTGGCATTATTAACGTCTGCGTACATTAGAAACATGATTATAATTGTTGCTGGCATTGTTATCGTTGCCGTTATGCTGTTGTTGCTGTTAAAGTTGTTGTTGTTACTGCTGTGGCTGCTAAAGTTGCTGCTCCTGTTGTTACTTTTCTTTGCAATTGCTTTTGTTGTTGATAGTATTATTATTACTATTATTGCTTTTTGTTGTTCGGTTGATGATAAATACCTTTATTGCTGGTCTTTGATCAAAATTATTAGCGAGAATTACAATAAAGCACAATGACAGGTCGACTTTAATATTACCAAACAAGTACTTACCTAGAAACTCATTTGCCACCCAAATATTGACCTAACATTTCAGCCCAATTTCTATGTGAATTTCTATTTTAAATTGAAAGCACATAATATAAACAGCAGGATATGTTATTCTCACAGTCATAAACTTGTCGCATGATTAAATGAACAAAAGTTGGAAAAAGCATAAAATACAGTTTAAAAAAATGATTAATAACTGCTATCTAATATCAATGTACACATTAGTAAATAGATTAAAATTAAATATTTAAAAATAGTTAGTAAAATATTCTTGAAAGTTAATCATGTTTTTAATGTATGTAATTAAAAGTTTGGAATTTGAAAAAAAGTTAAAACCCTTTCGTTTTTTAGCGTACTGGGAATATTTTTAATTCATCTTCTGTTTGAGAACTAAAATATAAATATAACTAAATATAAATCAACTAGAAAGTAGAGCATTGAGATTTATAACAACGAATATTCACATTTGATTAGAGTAATACAATATATATATAAGTAAAATCAGTATATTTAGAGAATTTTAGGACAGAAGCAATAATACATAAAACTCTAAAACTAAACATTGCAAACACAAAAAGCATAGCCAAATGAAATACTAGGAATAACACACACAAAAATGACATATATCTCATTCAAAACTCAAAGAGGTTTCTTTTCAGATGGGAACCATTAAAAATAGATAAAAACAATTATCTGTACACTTCAGGGAACATCTTTAAGGTAAGATAAAAGTGTCGGATTTTTCTATGTATTTAGCACTCGTTCCCCGAACTATATTTCCTTGCTCTTGGAGAAAGTCGGGAGCAGGGGCGTAGCTAGGGGTTCGGGGGCCCGGGGGGGGGGGACCGACCTCTTTGGGGGCCCCTTGCAGTTTGACTTTCGATATATGACATGACATAATGTACGCAAAAAATATATAAGCCCAAGATCAAATTGGTTCAGTATATCAGTAAATTTAACCAAAAAAAAAAACATTAAGACTTTTTTAATGAATAATACTGAATGAATAATCTCGATTCATATCGCTTCACGTGGTGCATACAGTACAACAAAGACATCTATAACATCATCTACATCGATTCTTTATAGTATTTGTGACTTCACTGACATTAAAGCCATGACAAGCCTTTCTACCGTCATTGTGCTCTTCTGATAGTTTTTTTTTTAGAATGACGCAATGGAAGTTGCCTGAGTTAGCGGTATTCAGAGGATGTTGCAAGGTTTGAGCCTATTGGTGATTGTATTACTAGTTTGTTGATGAAAAGTGCTCGTGCATCAGTGACATCATTGAACAAGCGATTTGCCATTTATTTCATCATACAAACAGTAAAAAATAACACAGTTTGTCATAAGAGTGTCATCATCCAACAGGTGTCTTGGTCCAAGAAGAAACCCAAAGGTATCCATTTTCTTTCCAGCCTTTGTAATCAGACGGACTTCATCCCCATATGAAATCTGTCCAGCACTTCTGTCGCAACACGTTTGAATTGCAGCTCTATTGACAGCCCTACTGAGTCCTACATTAGAACTCAACTTTCCATCAAGTCATTTCTTTCTTCTGGTTGTTGTGATTACAGGGAATCCATAGTAATCACTACCTTCTTTTGCTTTTTCGTTGGATTGGGTGATCAGTTTCGTTTGTTTCTCGTCATTTTGCTGAAATCATGAATGAGTTTCAATTTATGTATTGTTTATGTTTTGTGCGAAAGCACAAAGATTGAAGACACACGGACGTGGGAAAGATCCATATCTTGCTATGCTCGAGTATAGAAATACTCCGATAAGCATCACAACTGCTGATGAGTAGAAGACTCAGGGTCATCATTCCAACTGATCTCAAACTATTAAAACCATCGGTAACTTAAAATGCAGAGACATTACTCAACGAACGATGAAAAGCAAAGTGAAATACGATGCAAAGGCAAGACTACCTAAAGGTTATTTTGTCGGAGAGAAAATGAGAGTTCGTCTAGGACAAACATAGTAGAAAGAATTTGTCATAAAAAAAACATTCATCACCCAGATCTTACATCATAAACAAACGATGGAAAAAAATAAAGAGTTGAACAAGAGTTTCGATGAAGATATCTCTGGGTACTTTGATACCGATGAAGACAACGAGCAGTAAACTGTTAAAACAAACGAAACAGACAGTTATAGATCAACGTTTAGAGAACTTGTTGTGCCAGTCAAGACTACCAGAAGTGGTCGAATTGTTAAAGTTCCTAGTAGATATCAGTCTTAAGAACATTAAAAAGAAGGATGTGATAATAACTTCAAAAGGAAGGATCTCTGGGGTTAATTTGAAAAACAAAAGTTGAACAATTCATGTACAGTTACAAAAAAGGTGACAATTGCTGGATCTATCTCAGCAGAATGAAAAGCTGACAGGTTTAGAGGTGATTATCACAGTTCAGAAATGTTGCTTTTGGATTTATGCCTAACAGACGTATGCGCAGACAGACAGACGGCCACTCATTGTGGCTGCGTTATCATAGCTTTAGCTTTTGCGGCAAGCTGTTTTGTAGCCCCACTTTGGTCAACTCGGCATGGAGGAAGTTCCCATAGAAAGAGTAACATTTTTTTTTATTTCACAAATAAAAAATATGCTATGATTGTGAAATTTCCTCTGACGAAAAGACGTATTTTCCCATTTGATTGCGGAAAGATGAATAGAGGGGTAATAACTCGAGTGTGAAGTTAATTCTGAAATTAAAGAAGCCAAACCCGAATAATGGACAATTCTAGCATTTTTAAGAATAACTATTGGATCTGTTATACTCGTTTCTGTAAATTCTGCTTCAAAGTTAATTAGCGTAACCTTAAAATACTCGCCATTTAAATCTATTATTAAAAGTAACAAGATACATGGAATACCCTGTATACAGGGGCGGCCTTAGCAGTGCGATGGGCCCTGGACGAGTGTCTTGTGCGGGGCCCTTAGCCGTAAGGGTAACTATATATAAACCGTACCAAGTCACGCTTATGGGCTAATCCGTCTCTAACAATTGGCCTCCAAAAATAACAATTTAGTATGTCCGCTTTTAACACTGTGAGCCTTATTTTTATTACAAAACAGAATATTACTTAGGTACTGTTTGCCTACTGTTGAATATACTTCATTGTTATTGTTCTGCATAAAAGATTTCCTTTGAAGTTTAAAAAGTTTAAAAGAAAAATACTCCCATGGCCTCAAGATGTCTATGCACAGAAGCATATGAAACACTTAGGCGAAAGTTTATTTTGTATTCAAACATCGACGTCTAATCGGATTTTATTAGGAAAATGTAGTGATCAAGTTTGTTACAATAAAATCTCCGATCAAGGGGCCCCCACAGGCGCTCCACTTGCCACCTCTAAGGCCGCTACTGCTGTATATCATACAGTTTTATTCGTGGCAACAAAGAGAGTAATACTCTTGGTTTTTGCTGCAAGAACATGTTTGATCTCGTTAATCGGCAACAAATCTATTAAAGATTTGTATTTTAAAATGTAAAACTAACTTTAAAAAACAACAACTTTGATCTCTGTGGGAAAAATTTTTTTTTAATGTCAACAAAGTCAACGTACTGATAGACCTAGATATAGATTTAATATTTGATATAAATATAATCCATAAATGTTGAAAAACAAAATTCACACGTTGACACTATTTGTCAATCAAAAGTTTCTATCTATAGTGGGAAGATTGTAGTAGTTTGGACCCAGTACGACTATTAAACATTACTTTCACTTGTCAACTATTCACTGCTATAATATCAAATGTGTGAAAAAATAAGCTCCTATACAATAAGCTAATAAGTACCGGTAGTCCTGTGCTAATGTTTGGAATTGACTTTCTGTTATAAATGAATTGGTCTTGTGGGTAGACGTTATTCAAAGGGAGATTAGTCATATTTTCCAAACCTTATTTAAATGTTGTCTTATTGTTTCCCTTGAAAAGCCTGCATAGTCCAGCGATTTAACTTTCTTATTTACTAGAAATTGTTTAAATTATATATCTAATATTTTTACATTTGGAACTTATTTTAAAAAAGTAATATTATGACTATAATCCGCTGCTGTGTTTGGCCAAAGATTTTTTCATAAAAACATTACGTTAGCATTGATATATTGGAATTTTTATTCTAATATATAACTATAAATAACTAGCTTTTGGTATATCCAGTCAACAGCATATTATCTGTACAAATTTTAAAAGGTGTACAATAAATAATGTGCACCATTTAGTTCCATAGAATCGAATTTCTAGGTCTCTGGGCACCATGAACTGTACTTACAGTATAGATGCAAGCAATTTGCATTGTAACATTCTTACTGAAAGCGGGATAAAGGACTTTTTTAAATCATTCTGTTCTAGCCCTAACTAAGAGGAGCCAACTTCGTGTGGATCTGATGTAACTGTGTTTTAATAGGATCAAATCGTATTAAGAATTTGCAAATATGCATATGTCTTTGGATTGTTTGAATGTTATAGGAATTGTTTTACCTAGTTTTTTTTCGTCGATGTGTTTGTGGTAGTGAAGTATTAGCATACCAGCAGGTGATGGGAAAGGTAATCAGACTACTCATGGTTGCAGTATTTTTTAAAAGTTTAAATTTTTCTATCTTCCTTTGAAAGAAAAGTAGATTAGTTAAATGAAAATTATATAGTGCATAGTTTTGTATGTATTTCAGATAGATAGATAGATAGATAGATAGATAGATAGATAGATAGATAGATAGATAGATAGACAGACAGACAGACAGACAGACAGACAGACTGACTGACTGACTGACTGACTGACTGACTGACTGACAGACAAATATACAGATAGATAGATAGATAGATAGATAGATAGATAGATAGATAGATAGATAGATAGATAGATAGATAGATAGATAGATAGTTAGAAAG
>JADKLZ010050346.1:0-17888 GCA_021533235.1 Biomphalaria straminea | reverse complement strand
AAACATTTCAATCTCTGAGTCTTTATCTCTTAGTTTTAAATTGAGATTTCTAATTATCTGGCTTGGACATGTTCGCCGGATGGAGGACAATTGTATACCGAAAGTCATTCTCTACGGACAACTTGCGACTGGCTCAAGAAAAACTGGTCGCCCCCACCTCCGTTACATAGATGTAATAAAACGGGACCTCAAATCAGTGAACATCAATACTGACCAGTGGGAAGACATAGCTCTAGACCGCACCAGATGGAGAGAGACAGTGACCAAGAAAGCTATGGACAGCGAAAGAGCATGGGCCTCAGCTCTGGAAGAAAAGCGGACAACGCGGAAAATGGCCAGCTCCTCTACCACTGTAGCGAAGACCACCTTTACCTGCGATACTTGTGGACGGGAGTGTCTCTCCAAAATAGGGCTCCACAGTCACACGAGGAAGTGTGCGAGATGAACCATAGTCGTTCTACGACTGAAGGAGGCCAATGAATGAATGAATGAATGATTAAAAGAGAAGAGCGGCTTCATCTGCGTTCCTATTAAAATGACACATTTCTACCATCAGTGAAACTCCGTGTTCGCGTATTTGCCCATGAAAAAAAAAAAGGCTTCAGTTCACTATTTAAACTGTGAGCAACTCTTAAGTACGCCCTTCTCGCCGAGTTATTTTACCGTCTCTTCATGGTAAATGTACTCGTCCATCATCTAAACACAAGGCGTTTCTTTGTGGCACAAACTAAGGATGCCGCCAAATATGTTTATGCTTTTGATATCGTAATGCTGTTTAACGTTACGTTCTTCAGAAGCATTCACAAACTGATCAAATACAAATAAAACATACTAGTCGACCGGCGGCATAGCATACGCCGCTATTTTCCAGGGCAGGCCTTAGGCACTGCAACATATGCGACCGCAATGGGTACCGCACTTTCATTGGAACCGTGCTAATTTTTTAGGTGTATAAATTATTAAATCAAGTTACAAGAAGTTAATTCCTTTTTCCAGTCTATATTTATTTATGTCTATGCTATTTTGTGAATGAAAATAGTGCGGATTTGGATACAACATTTTCATTCACACCATGCTGCGCCATGGGATCTTCCCATTTACTTGTTATAAGAGAATTCATGAATGAAAAATACTATGAATGGAACTAAAAAAATGGCGAATTGACCTTAATTTACGCGATATTAAGAATAGAGTTGCACTCGTGTAACAATGCTTTAGAAAAACAAATTTGAATGTTTAATTGATTAAATGGACTATAATTAGTATGTTCATGTGCTAAAGCATAAAACTATCTCTGCGAAGAGTTGAATTCGAGTTTTAGATCTTGATCTAGATCTAGGAATAGAGACATGATTTACCTTTCGTAATCATGTCTAATGAACGGATGTGCGTAATTTGTGATATTAATTAAAGTAGGCTACTTTCTAAAGTGAAACCTGAGAGTATACTCTATCTGTGTATTGTTGTTCTAGATTCAATAGACTTACGACAAAATAATCTGGAAATACTTTTAATATTATGACAATAATCTGAGAAGAAGAGAATTATATAAACACCACTTTCATTCACAAAATAGTGCGGATTGGGATGCACCAATTTCTATTCACACCACGTGCTGCGCCAGGGGATCTTCCCTATTTACTTGTTGCTTGTTGTTGTTTTTGTGTGAACTTTTGAACTTGTCTTTTGAGAAATTGCTCCACAAAACGTTAAAGATCTGTCCACTTTTACTAGTAAATTCTTTATTTAGAGTCTACTATTCGTTTCTTCAAATCTCACACCTCATTGAAAACAAATATTAAATAGTACGCCACTATTCGTGTTGATAACAAAAGACAATCCTAAATGTCGCAGGAAAGTGAATGCACATGATGTTAAGGACACGTCCAGCTCAAGAAAGCAGCAGAATTTTCTAAGAATAAAATAACTGTCGTATCAACTCACTGAAAACAAAGTGTTTTTTCTTACAAAAATATTGCAAAATCTTTTTATTCGAGGTAAGGACAGTTCGTTCGGTTAAATTGTACCGTTCAGTTTTAAAGTTCCGGTTCGGTCCGGTTTGTTTTTGAGGTTTAAGTTTGGTTTGTCTGAGCTTGTTTCGTTCGACTTTTGTACGCTTAAATCGTCTGCCACATAGGTCTGATAAAAGTAGTTATTTTATGACGTAAAATTGTATTTCAAATTCCTACTAAATCTATCTTTCTATTTGGTCAGACTAGCCTGTTCGAACGTCTTAAATTAAAGAGCTATTGATTTTTGTAACCACCAATTAATTAACCTTGTTTTGCCAATGTAAAACATTTGTCGATTAAATCACTGTGACGTCTTGAGGCCGATTGTCCCTTAGACAATAATTACTTCCCTTGAACATGTGTAGTGGATGGCTCAACCATAGTTAGTATAGTACTTAGAACTTTCAAGAGATACAGAACAGAAATGACACTAGCTGTATGTGCCATGCATTTATTTATTTTTATTCAAATGCTGTAGTGGCGCGCTTGCTGGATGGTTAAACACTTGGCATTCAAACCTGGGGTTCTGGGTTCGAATCTCGGTGGAATTTTGTAATTTCGAGACTCTTAGGGCGCCCCTTAGTCCACCCAATAGTTATAGGTACCTGGTTTTAGTTGGGGAAAGTAAATATGGTTGGTCGTTGTGCTGGCCACATGACACCCTCGTTAACCATTAACCTTGTGGAGTATTTTTACTTTAGTAAACAAACGCTCTTTGGTAGATCCTTTATGTTGACCTGTTTTAAAAACTGAAGTGACCACAAAGCGGTGTCTACGTGGAAACGTCTGTGAATAGCTGGACAGAGACCAATAGTCAGGGCCGGTCTTAGGCCACTGCAACCTATGCGGTCGCTGTGGGCCCCGCGCTTTCATAGGCCCCGCGCTAATTCTAGGTGTAATTATTAAATTGCAAAATATATATGAAAGATTACTGGAAATCTCCTGAGTTTATTAAAATCTCCAGAAAAATAGACAAGACAAAATTAAAATGTATGGGTGTCATGCATTGCGGAAAACGCTAATCCTATGCGCGATTACAGAAAAAAAGGCAATGTTAGCTTTCATGTAATAAAATGTAATAATCGGGCGAATATTCACCTTAATCGAAAGTTCCAATACCTTATTTACTTTTATAGTCACTGGCATATAAATGTGCCATAGGTTACAAGACTCGTTATGTCAAGTAAATTTGACGGCAATTTTGTACTTTTCTAATACAAAATATTAATTTTCACTTATTATCCTTATTCCCAACCAGACTAGGCCCCGCGCAATCAGTTTCGCATAAGGCCCCGCAATTGCTAGGACCGGCCCTGCCAATAGTCTTAGAAGGTTTGAACACACTGACCTGTATCAGTGTCGTGGCAACGAGCCATCGATCTAAACTGCCCACTGAAGGTGGCCTAATAAAGATGTCCACCTTGTGTTGAGATTATTATTGGTTCAGTACTCAGTTGATCTTAGACATAGCCCTAGACCACGCTAGATGAAGACAGTGACCAAGAAAGCTATGGACAGTGAAAAAAAAAACAGGGGTCTCATCTCTGCAAGAAAAGCGTGCCATACGAAAAACAGCCGTCTACTCTACCATCAAAGCGAAAGCCGCATTAACCGTGTGAATAGTCTAAGAGCTGAGCCGAAGGCTCTTCGAGCTCTAAGTTTGAAAAAAAACCTGTCTGAATCCGTCCGAGAACAAAAACAAACAGTAAAAAAAAAAAAAAAAACCTGCGGACCACAGGTCTGTCTGGGAGCGACCCGAGTCAATGCCTATAGGGCATTGCTATTTCCAATACCACTCGGTGGCACCGGGGGCCTCCACCATCTACCTTCGTTGTACCAAGCTAACTGTGCAGAATCCGCCATTGATGAGACGGTCCCTTGAGGAACAGCGCATGGATTTGTGACTGGTTTGTGGGAGCTTTCTTACAAATCCGCACCGTGAAGGGGCAAGACTCTCGTTCGCCCATGGGCACTCCCACGGGAATCATATTTGTTACCCTTTCGCCTAGCCACTTCCTCTAGTGAGCCGTTTCCACGGGAGCGCCACGTTGAGGCAGGATAACGTGCTCCCGGCCGCCTTAACCTGCAATCTATGTGGACGGGAGAGTCTCTTCAAAATAGAGCTCTACAGTCACACTAAAAAGTGTTTGAGATGAACAATAATCGCTCAACGACTGAAAGAGGCCTGATGATGATGTCCACCATGTGTTGAGATTATTATTTCTACATTGCTCAATTGACCATTGACGCAGCATATTTGTACATTTTATTTTATTTCTTTTATCTCGTCTGATCAAATGTTACCAAATGTTTCAAACTATCTTCAAGAATTGTTGACTTCAAGTAATTCTTCATTATTGTGAGGCGCAAGAAGCTTCTTTCATAAGATTCCACAATTACCGATAATGAATGAGTAATGCTATGTAATGATGGGTTCGTTTGTCCATTTAACACGTAACAAACATAATTAGTATATAAATTTGATCTTGAACAGACAATATGACGTTCATTTGATAATAATAATGTACTGCCTATCTAGTCGTTACATCAAAATATCCAGTTACAATATAACAACATCCACATAAACAGAGGCATCAAATATTCAAGTCATTTAAAACACAATTTCACTACTAGAATACATCAGCATGCCATCGGGCTTCAATAATACGTATCCATCTCTAAGTACAGAAAATAACTATTAGAAATACGTGTACTGTCTCAAATCCCAGAGACAAGTCATCTCAAAGTTACTACTCGACTCTCTAAGTGACTACTCTAATCGACTCTTAAGGTTACTACTGTCCGCAACGGACCAAACGATATTATGGACTAGAAGTCAATTTATTCATTCTTACTTCCTGTTCTACATCAGGAGCTTCCCTAGTCTTTTTCACCCCCTTAACCAGAGATGAACATGTAACAGGCAATGTCAACCGAGACTGTGACAACAAATGTATAGTGAAGTGTTTTTTTTTTATCACGCGTAGGATTGGCGTTTTCTAAAATGATAATTTTATCTATATTTCAGAAGATTTGTATGAGTTTTCAAAAGATTTTAATAATTTCCTGAGATTCCCAGGACTTTTTCGGGTCCCATGAAAGTGCGAGGCCCACTGAGGTCGCATATGTTGCTGTGGTCTATGGCCGGCTCTGCTAAATAGCAGCGTACTCTACGCCTCGGGTTGACAAGTAGTAATTAATTATCTCCCCATGTTTGTTTTTTAAGACAAGTGTTGCGCCCCTTGCATGGACAGACTCTACATGTAGGTTTCATTTCTTTATTGTGAGCAACGGCCGACTTTAAACGATGGCGTTATAGTCTTGTTTATGTTTACCTCCCCTATCCCCTTGGTATTATGATCATTCTTCTTGTATTGATCTGATCTCATCGACCTGCATTGATTGTCAAATGAGCTTATACGATTTTTTGATTGACAGCTTTGATCATGAAGAACACAATGCCCTTTTATTTGCTCAATATATTTAGTTCGGTGTTTTTATTTCAGAATGATTGTGGCTAGAGACATTGACTGGTTTGTGCGTGTTCCTGTTATGCTGAATTCCTGCCTGCTGCTCGTGTCCTGCTGGATTCCCATAATTCCTGTATCTGTTTTTCTTGCACTATTCCTGTTTTTAATCCTTGCTCGTTACTGCTTATCCCTCTTTAACTCCGCAACTGAAATAAGAAACCGTTACATTTCAATTCTCAGCCCCTACAGCCTGCGTATTCGTCGTTGATTTAGCCCCACCTCCGCTGTGCAATCCTTCCCACTTTGAGAAAATACCACAGCGGCTTGGACATACACATTTCTATTGGAGTTTTTTGCTGGAGCTGGTGCAGCCATTGCATGGAGGACGACGAGACAATAGAGCACATTCTCTACGAATGCCAAGCTCTACACTAAAGACGTTTGGAACAATGTGGTAGAGAGATAACTGGTGCATGTCCAACACAGAGGCTGTCCTTGTACGGGGACAAGGCGACCTTAAAACTCACTGCTCGCTTCCTCTCACGTGCTCTAAGGGAGTAATTCCCAGCATGTTGTTCGTTATCAATGGGGTTTCTGATTTGGCAGTTTTCAGCGCTGATACTTTTGCTAAAGGACTTGAACTGTCTAAAATCTGAGGACAACCGAACGCAGAGTCAATAGAGCTACGTTTGTCAACAACAGGGCACTCATTTTTTGTACCATCAGCATTCAGTATTTGATTCTTTCATTTATCTGTACTCCTAGATGTATTTCTTTAGGATTTATCATTATTCTCCCTACCATTGTTATCCTTAACTTTTTCATTATTATTACATTGAATAGTTTTATCTTTCAAGCTAAAGTAATCCGTTATCTTTATTTAAACTACATGTGTGTTCTGTTTCCAAACCTATAATGCACGCTGGTATACGGTCTCGTTAGAATTCCCTTGAGCTAAAGGTATCAAAATGAAATTATTTGTAGAATTAATTGATTTTAATTACATACACTCGCCAGAGGCGCATGACAACGGGTTTTCCCAGAGGCGCATGAAAATGGGGCTTTTCCCAGAGGCGCATGACAATGGGGCTTTTCCCAGCGTCGAATGACACTGCGCACTTGACAACATTATTCTTTTGGAGAATTTTGTCCATCTAGACATATGTGTGATGATGCAGATTTGTGCAAGTAGATTTGTGCAAGTTTATTGTTAGTTTGGTTCCAAATTTTAATATAAATGAATCACTAAATGTATCAACCACCCAGGCCCTCACCCGAAACTTCCAAGGAAAGAGGAAGAAGGGACGGCCGATTAATACGTGGCGCTTAGATTTGGAAGCAGACGACAAAATGGCTGCCTATTCGTACTGTTTGCTCGCTGGACTGTTGTTTAGATTTATTGATGGTACCGGGTTCAAACCCTGCCAGCTCCCATCCCCGTCGTCCTGCGGGAGCTTTGGACTAGGAAGTAATCTATCTTTAACTCTGAAGGAGCATCCTAAACATGTAAAACATTTGACAAAACAAAATTGTAGGAAGCTAGTTGGTGACTACCGAAAACAGAGTAAATCATAGATATATTAATGTCAAGGAAAAAATGAATTAAAAAAAAAACAAATACATTATAATTACTTTTATTGCATCTTTATTTAGCAAGAAGTACTCATAGAGTATAAAATACAGTGGAGATCTGAAATCTGGGAAAATATGATCAACTTCACACAAATATAAGCTTTAAATTTACATCAAAAATAGCAGGAGAAATTATCACGTGAGCAGTAAGCTCCAAACACCGAGACACATAAAAAGCAATCACCAGAATGAACATAGACATATAATATTCATAAACATAGAAATACATAGACTGGCCCAAGAGCCAGTTCTATCAGTTCATACCAATACGTTTTTGTAATCGATAATATCAAAAAATAATTTTAAGAATTATGTGGATTCGCTCCGCTCCCAAAAATAAAATAAAAAAAGGTGATCTTCAGTTTTAAGAATCTTAGTACATGCATAAGAAAGAACTTTCATTGCAATTGTTTGTTGTTTTTTTTAATTAATATAATGACTTTGGGGAAATTAAAGGTTGAGGTGCCAACATCGTTTATAATTGTAAGAACTCGATTTTTGTCAAATATTTTTACGAAAATGATCAGAGTGATTTCTTGAGAGTCTATTGCTGCATTGATCAAGGGATAACTTTGTTTTTTTATTTAAAAAACTAGATTTAAATTTAGACATTTAGATTGAGAAAGTGTTTGTATAGGCTAGTGCTGACATTCAATACATTTTGAAACTTAAATTTAAACATATATATAGGTCAGTGGAGACGCAGTGGCTGAGCGATAAAGCGCTTGGCTTTTGAACTGGGGTCTCGGGTTCGAATCATGGTGAAGACTGGGATTTTTATTTCGGGATCCTTGGGCGCCTCTGAGTCCACCCAGCTCTAATGGGTACCTGACAATAGTTGGGGAAAAGTAAAGGTGGTTAGTCGTAGTGCTGGCCACATGACACCCTCGTTAACCGTAGGCCACAGAATCAGATGACCTATATATAGGTCTGTGAGAAATATATATAAGGCATAATAACAACAAAAATAATTATGGCTCAAGTAGATGATCTTATGGTATGGGAATAATGATAAACTTAATTCTTTCTCACCTAACTGACGATACCAACGTTGATTCAACCAGAATGTGGTAAATAATTACGGAAAGAAAGAGTTAAACAATGTCACAGATACAACACTAAACGTTAATGATGCCAGCTAGAAAAAATCTACAAACAGAAGAATTTAAAAATGATAAAGTGCAGAGCTAAAATGGGAAAATTTTACTTCAAAAAATAAATTTAACATACTTATCAACACTTCCTTTATGCTCACACCTGGTAAACCAGAAAGTTGTCTATTTATAGCTTGAGTCCATGCATGGAGATCTCCAATATGAAAATAGTGTACTTTAAAATGATGTCATTCAAAAGATATGAAACAAACCAGAGATGATATAAAAACGTTAATTTTATGCACTTCGTTCAGACGTGCAAAGATCATAAATGCCAATCACGTGATCAAAGGATTGGCCTCTTTAGCCTGACAAGCTGCAAAGGTAGAACAGAGTCTTACGAAACTTAAAATACCACAGACAGACCAGATCTTCAAGAAATGTTATTGTAGAAGCGTTGTTAATGTAAGGGAGGCAACTCTACGAAAAGAATCATGTCAGAGATGATGTTTATACACTAAAGTTGAATGGATGACCAGTCAAACACATACACAGTCTTTCAGACTTGAACTCGGAGTCAACTTTTCCAGTACAGTCCACTCTTTGGGTTCAATTCTTCAAGTAACCCCGCTACTGCAGTCTTCAGTTTGTCCTTACTTCTGTCCTTCTATTTTCCTCCCTGGTCTCTTTCTTTTCTGAGGTCCTTCAATTTGTGCTCATGTCCTTTCTGTACTCGTGTCGTCTTTTCCAGTTTCCTTTCCCTCCTACTTTGGACGTGCTGGTGCCAGGTAAAAATGGCAAACCAGGTATTCATTAGGCACTGGCCAAAGTACATGTCTAGATTGTGTGTCTAATTTGTATGTCAAGTTTGTCTGTCTAGTTTGTATGTCTAGTTTGTGTGTCTAATTTGTATGTCAAGTTTGTATGTCTAGTTTGTGTCTAGTTTGTGTGTCTAATTTGTATGTCTAGTTTGTATGTCTAGTTTGTATGTCTACATTGTGTGTCTAATTTGTATGTCAAGTTTGTATGTCTAGTTTGTATGTCTAGTTTGTATGTATGTCTATTTTGTATGTCTAGTTTGTATGTCTAGATTGTATGTCTAGATTGTGTGTCTAATTTGTATGTCAAGTTTATTTGTCTATTTTGTATGTCTAGTTTGTATGTCTAATTTGTATGTCAAGTTTGTATATCTAGTTTATATGTCTAGTTTGTATGTCTAGTTTGTGTGTCTAGTTTGTATGTTTTTGTATGTCTATTTTGTGCATGTGTTTGTATGTTTTAGGTTTCATGTCTAGTTTGTATGTCTATTTTTTGTGTGTCTAGTTTGTATGTCCATTTAGTGCATCTGGTTTGTATGTTTAGTTTATAGTACTATGCTATAAAAAAAATCTCAGCGAGTACATGTAAATATAAAAAAAATGGTTCACCAGATGCTCAACACTCTAGATATATATTGGCAACAAGAAATACATCCATAGCAACATTAACCCTTGCACTTCAGGATAATACATACAAAAAATCTCAATAATGAATAAATAATACGAACATTAAAGCATCATAACAATGAATAACAAATAGTTTAGAATTACATGACAAATCTTTCAAATACACTTACATTATTATTTTATTAATGTAATATATGTATGGCAATTGTATAAAGATTTTTTATTGCACTATTTGCTTTGGCGTATATATTTCGTAAGTGTAGGGATACTGAGCATTAAGAATAATTCATACATAATCATAGACATAAATAAGTATAGACTGGCCAATAAGATATTTTTATGAAGGGAACATTTGTGATTTGCAAATTAGTGTACTATACTATACAGCTTGAGCAGTATAAAAGTTAAGTATTCATATCTATTTCAGCCATAACCTATATAAGTATTGCAATATTTTCACTATTGTGTTTTTTTTTATCTCTTAGCGTGACTGTAATGTCAATTAATCATAATGTTTATTTTTTGTTCTGAAACTGTTTTTTTTTTTAAATTTTAGCTTATTTGGACATTCTGCTGAAAAAATCCCTAGTTTCACTAATTCAAAGTTAAGGACTGAATCCTTTACTTCTTTATTCCAGTATATATTTATTTATGCTATCTATGCCATTTTGTGAATGAAAATAGTGCGGCTTTGGATACACCATTTTTCTTTCACACCATGCTGCGTAAATAAGGAGGAAGTGTAGTTTTGTTTAATCTTTAAGACTAAAGATCGTGCAAATTGTCAGATTTCGGAAATCCGAATACAATGGATATACATTTTTTTCAAGTTACATAAAGTTACTTCCTTTTTCCAGTCTATATATGTCTATGTACATAATATTTAAAAAAATGAAGCTTATAAAGGGGAAGAGCTCCGCACTTACAAATATATCACTTTATAAAAAAAATATCTTCCATTTTTTTTGTATTAAACAAAATAATTAATTATTAATAATTAATTGATTAATTGGCTAGTTATTAAACCGATTCATGTACAATAAATAATTGTTTAAAGTTTCAACCTGGTCCGGGAATGGGTGTTGGACAAATGAAATGACAATTTATTATTATATAATATATAAGAGGACTAAACCCGACATGTTTAACTATATTTGTGAATACTGGAGAATTATTTTCCCTTGTTGGTATCTAACAAAATAATAAATTACAAGTAGTTAATTGACTAATTGGCTACATTTTTATTGATTCATGTCTTGTCTATGCCAATATTTAATGAATGTAGGATGAATAACTTGTTTAAACCTTTAAACTCACAGAGTTGATATATATGGAATTAAAGGAAAGATAGATAATGTATCAACACTGCACATTGTTTGGTATATATAAGTATATATAACTTATTAGCTACATAATCAAAGGGCACAAAATAATAGTCTACTAAATCAGAAAGCTCGTGCCACTAATAGAGCTAATAAGAATACAGGATGAGACTATCCTACTACTATTTCTTTTTGAGTATTTAATATTAAATAGTCATTAAAAAATCTATCAGAACTCAGTTTCTTGTGTCAAATTTTCTAAATCCAATGCTCTATGAATATTCCGTAGTGTGGTTTCGAACGCGGCATTTAGGGGGTGGTTGAATCAAACCTTCCCACTCAAAATAAGTCTAATTATCATACTCTTAAATTTGTAGCTTAGACACAGCTCACCCGTTAGATACAATTAAATGAAATATTATATCTGTACAAATGATCACATTAGTAAATTGTCTTCAAGAATTTGAAAAAATAACAGTATTCGAGCAGACCGAAATTTTTTGACAGGCGGTCTCTCTTGGCCGACTGACTGCTGCTATTTCCTTAAATAATCCACAGGGAAGATGTTAATTACACGTTAAGGAAGTACAGTATATACTTTGCACTAAATTTAGGTTAATAATGAATTTTATTTTACAGGCTCTTTGATCCTGTGAAAACATAGAAAAATTGTGATAGTCTAAACATGGATGTTTGTTTTACTTTTGGTTTCAGTAAATTAAATAGAAAAAAAATAAACTAAAGATTATATATTCAAACGAGCGAACATGCATAATTACACGAATGATAGTAGGTTTTGCAAAGAAACTGAACCACTTCCACATGACATGTCTAAGAAAAATACTGAATGGAAAGACAAAATACCAGATACAGAAGCCCTTCGAAGAGCGGGTCTGCAAAGCATCCACCCAATCCTGATGCAGTCCCAGCTGCGATGGGCAGGACAATAATGCAGAATGGAAGACCGCCGCATCCCTAAACTACTCTTGTATAGCCAACTAAGAAAAGGAAAGCGCTTGCAAGACGGTCAAAGAAAACGCTTCAGGGACACCCTCAAAGCTTCTCTGGAGGCGTTGAGCATAGACCCAGGCACCTGTGAGACAGAGGCACATGACAGAGCATCATGGCGTCGAGCTGTGAAATCCGGCGCACAGGTTGCTGAGGCAAAGAGAACAGAAAAGAAAAACGCCAGAGAAGGAAAGCAAGGCAATGACACTAGCTCCAGCTGGAATAACCTGCCCAGTGTGCGGCCGAATATTCCGGGCTCACAAAGGTCTCACCAGCCACATGAGGAGGCATAAAACCCAACGCACGCAGCACCCTGGATGACAAAGTGGTCGTCATCGAACCACGATGGACGAACTATTTATAATAGGTTTTGTAAAACACTGAATCTAGCGACCAGAAACATTAACAACTAAAACTGGTATGTTAAGAAATAAAAGATGTGGGCGGATAACTGTAGTCAAAGGATGAATTAAGTATGAATTACGATAATTGAAATAAACGATAAATAATCCGTCTCATCTTTCAAGGACATAAAACCAATGCAAGTCTGTGGTTTGGCAAATGATCAATATCTTTGAACAATCAATGTTCAATACTCGCATGACAGTGTAATGCACACATTAATGTCGTAAAATCACGATAAATTACACCTGCCCGAGATTGAGTTTTTGTGTCTAGCTGAAACAATGCACATCTGTTCATAGTCAATCATAAAAGCTGTAGTTGATAGCACACGATGGTCTTTAGTCTTGTTTCTTGTGTTTTAGTAGTTTGTCCGTCCCACTCACCTGTTCATTTTGTCGTTGGTCCTATTAAAATAAAATATATGTCAACAAACGCTACGTAGTGTGTATATCCTTACAATAACAGAATGGCTTCTGTCTTGCGTCTCTAACACAGTCTGCCTGTCCCTTATACAAGTTGAGCCTGTCGATGGAATGTCCTACGTCGATGTTGGACAGTTTATTTTGGGACAAGCCTAACCAGTTCATGATCGAACCCATCATGGACAAGTCATTGACGACAGCGTTGACAGTCGCCTCGTAAATAGCCAATCCAGGCTTCGTTTGTATTCTCACTTTGAACAGAGACTTATCCAGCTTTTCTTTCAGAATGTTATCCGGAAATTTCATGAAGATGATTTCCAAAATTTTATCAAGTTTTAACTCATGGCACAAGTCTGAATCTCTTTTGTCATTTATGGATTCCATAACCTTTTTAGCTAGAAGTTTGGATACGTCCGATTCGACATCAACAGAATTCATAGCCTGTTGTCCACAGACACAAAAATCGGCCGGAATCGGAATATCGCTACAAGTTCTATTTTTGGGAATCTCTTTAAATAAACTGATCCCGTGTTTTCGTTTACGTAAAGGAATGTCTCCGCTTGAGTGGAAATAGAGTAGATCTTGAAGAGTCGCGTGAGTATCGAAATGTGTTGTCAATCGACCACTGTTAATCTTGAGATTTTTCGCTGCATCCGGGTATTTCTCCAGAAACCAGGATGGGAGAGTGAGAATGGCGTAAGGCGTCCTGCTTTCGATGACGCCGTTGAAAGTTGACCTGATGGAACCCCATCTCTGACCATGGTCAGAAAATGTTATCAACAGCGTGTTGTTGAGAAAACCGGAAGTGTTCATCTGGTTATAAAAGTCGTACACGAGATCGTCTGCCATTTTTAGGTTTGTCATATCGTCGTGTGTCGCCTTGGTGAAGAATGACATGGCGTACAAGGGTTTCTCAGGAAACGTTTCAAAGAAGCGCTTAATGTAATCGAAATGAAAGCTTATCTCAGGTTGATTACCTACACAATGTTGACCAGCGTTGCAAATTTCCTTATCTTTTTCAATAGCAACGGAGAGAGCTCGACTGCAATGAATTGTGGGAGGATTCAAAAATCCGATCTTCTCGTAATGAAAAGCGCCTATGGAGGGGCAATCTTCTGTGAACAAAGTTCGGTATCCGGCTCGTTGGAAATCTTTCCACACCAAATCGAAGCCGTCAGTGTACTTTTTATAGTCCCACCAAGTATTTACTTCTTCTTCGAGTTGGCCATTCAACAGGGCCATAAAATTTGGAAAAGTGTTGAGGCCAACCTGTGTGTACATGGACATGTCAAAAGAGTTGAAATCTTTCATTAAAAGCCCATATGTTTTGTTCATGGCTCTAAGGAACTGGTGCCTCGGAACTCCATCGAAACCAATCATAAGGACGTTCATGGTCTCTTTAGGGTTGCTTTCGGCTTTTCTCTTGTTCAGAAGCAAAGCCTCGACTTTTTCTAATTTCTCGTGCTTGGGTACCAGCGAATAATACGTCCGAGATAAAATCGAAAGACGTTCTGGGGGTGTTGGAGTCGTCGTAGCGTCCGACGATGTGTCGTTGCTGGGCTCAGCCTTCAAATCGCCTTCGCAGACGACCAAAATGAATTCTGCGTCTGGGGGAAGTTTTAACGAGTCGGTGAAGGAAGCGGAGAAATTACTAAAGTGTAAAGCCTTGTCGTCTTTATCTTGCCTCCAGATGTTTTGATATTTGCACTGAGCTCTGACGTGCCCGTGTTTTTCACTTACTAAAGTTGTATTAACCACTAGCGAGCTGCCGTCGTAGTACGTAAGATCAGCCATGTTGCTGTTGCATTGAACCGTTTTACGATCTAGCCCCGCCATTTTCATGATTTCCGGATCGAAAGGGTTAATATGCGGGAAAACGCAGGCAGTGGACGACACGCTTTCGTCGGCAGATGTCACTGTTGTCTTGGTAACAGGAAATGTCGTTATCGTTTCATTATCGAGTCGAACAGTAGAAAATTCGTCGAATTTTGAGAAGTTTACGCTGACATTGCCTTGGAGAATCTGAAATCTGATAGCGCTGTCGTTCTCAAACGATGTTGGTAGAACGTCGTCGTATAGTCGATCATCAGGCGAAACGAATGTAGATTTCGTGGCGTTCTGCTGGAAGATTCCGTTGATGGCTAAAACACTGACCACCATCTGTTCCTGAAAGCAGTAGAACAACATTCCAATCACCAACAATAGGAACACGGCTTTAGCCAGGTGCCCAGTGCACAGACGTAAAACTGAAACATGAGAGATAGAGCACAAAGTTATTCTAAGTATATTTAACTCTTATATTCTAGTCAATATTAAGAAACAAATAGAAACACGCGACGTTATGTTGGAATGTATAATATGTGTCTATAAATGTCCAAATGTTCTGTTGAACGCCGGTGTAGTCAATGTAGAGCCATAAGACTATTTCGACAGCTGTGCTGTGCGTGAAGCCTAACCCGTGTAGAGATGACCGCGTGTCCCGTTTTAACGGGAGAGTTTAAGGGATGTGGCGTAACTGTTGCTCGTTCAACCCTGAAAGCTCTGTACTCTATACCAGTGATTACCAAACTTATTTTGGCTCGTAAACCCCTTGCTGTTTTCCGGTATTCGGTAGTCCCCCTGGCTAGCTAATATTGCTGAATAGCAATTCTGCTGATTTATGAACTTAATTGTTTTTTTTAAATTATTTCTAACGTATAAAGGTGAAGGCTGACAACATATTAACAACCACATGCATGGGCGTAGCTGTGAGGGGTGCAAAAATTTTCCCTCTGCTCGATTATAAATTCTGGCACATGACCACATGTAAGTTAACCTCATTGAGTTTATGAAGCAAGTCTGTTAAATAAGCAATGTACAACTTTCACATTATTAAATTGAAATTAGATCGCTGACATCCAAGAACTCCGATACAGTGTTAAAAGGGAAAAACAAAATAAACATAAGCTTTTTGACAACCATCATACTTCAGTGTGAAGAAAGAACCAAAGAACTAAATGAAAGTTCGTCATTTTCTCAACACACATGGGCAAGTCATCGAGTGTTTAACAAGCTGCTTCGGTTAGATGCAAATTGAAGATATTCAAGCATCTACCACTTTTTCATTATCCACTGTAGGACCCAACCACGAGAGGTGCTCCTTCAATTGCTACTGTTATAATAGTTAAAGGGAGTGCCCTTTTTTAAAAGTATTCCTTCAGTGCATTAAATATTGATTTGCTTTTATTGTCTATTATCGTTTTTCGCAAAAAGAAGTATTTCTTGGATTTTTTGATCCATAATAATATGAAAATTCACCAATAAAGTTTTATTACCAGGCAGGGTTGTCTCGTCACACTTGTTTAAAGAAATATATCGTTTTCAAATAATTACATTAGAAACTTTCCCTAGAGAAGTTCTTTAATAAAATCAGGTTTACGTTGTATACACAATAGTTTTTAAAAACTTCTTCATCTCATCTTTGCCTGTGGTCCCTTCTGGGACATAGACCACCAACCAGCTTCCTCCAGGCATTTCGTTCCTGGGCGAGTCTCTCCAACTGTCCCCACGTCTTGCTTAGCTGCTTGACATCTGCTTTCAAATCACGGCGCCATTTTTTCATGGGCCGTCCCAGCGGATGGTAAAAAAAACATTTTTCCCCTGTTGTGTGATGTTTACCTAATTTCAAAATAAGTAAAAAATATTTACAGACACTTGCAAACGATCTTCTCTTTTTGATGTCAAAGCGAAGATTTTATCCGGTGTAGGTCTTTTTCAACTTTATCTTTAATTGTTCAAAAGTTGTTCAAATCTTCATCCATTTTATCAGGACAACATCGTCTTACAAGATCCTTTAACTTAGACGGTTTCAAAGTGGTAACAAATAAAACTTCGTTGAATATAAAAAGCCACATAGGCAATATAAATTCGACAAGGAAAGAAGCAAAATGTTCAAAATTTTACCCCACTCGCTATATAATTTCATATGTTAAATATTAGTTCCCTGTATATTAAGCTTTTTAAATGAGGTATTAAAATAATATTTCACTCGAACAATAGGATAAAAATTTAAAGTCGTACCTTTGATAAGGTATCAATAATTATATTAGTATAAGATAATTGTTAATTACATTATTACACATAACAAAACGTAGGCCTAATCACACCCTACTTAAATCGAGATCCAGTCTCGTAGACCCCCACTTACATCTCATAGACCCCCAATTCTTTTTTTTTTTCACGTTCGTAGACCCCGTAGAATTCGTCGTAGACCCCTGGGGGTCTATATAGACCACTTTGGGAATCACTGCTCTATACGGAACAATTTATGGTTAAGTTTACCCTTACAGGTATGAAGAAAACCGCTGACAGTAAATAACTTCAGAGAAAGGTCGCAGGATAAACACTAGATATCCAAAGTAAAAACCTAGCCAAAGTTAGGCACAGACGGCGAAAAGAGAAATTAAATTAACTCGCCACTGACAACGGCTTTGTCAGATGTGACAAATTATATAGGTCGTAATCGGGTCTGCATAGTCTTGTGAAATACTGAGCTCATTCTAAATATTTAGACTCGTTAACAATGTTTTACGTTGAATCCCTCACTTATAATCGATCTCTTATCTTATCTTTTAAGCTACAGACGTTACTTAAAAAAAAAGAAGATGATTACGTCCTTCGTATGTTAGCCAATTCTGCCAAGTCATTGGTTTTACTGGCTGGCTCAGGCAACCTTATCCAAGGTCACTAGCGAAGAAGGAGCTTTTGTACAAATTTGTCCTAGCATATGGAAAGAGGAATATGCCTTTATCTTTGTGTCTTTCTGGGTATTTTATTAGGTTTTATTTTATTAGGTTTTGATGACCCGATGCTCTCACTTTTCAAAAAGTACACGCGTGAAACTTGACCATTTTATTCACTATAATGTCGACAAAACGAAATCGATATTTGACCTTTAGGGCTGTAGCTCCAAACAGCTAGTCCAACTAAATTGATCTAGACGTAGTATATTCTTATTGTAGAACTTAAAATTGAACATACTTCTATTTCTATGTCTTTCTGTCACATGTCTTTCTGTCACGTGTCTTTCTGTCACGTGT
>JADKLZ010050343.1:0-20841 GCA_021533235.1 Biomphalaria straminea | reverse complement strand
AAACATTTCAATCTCTGAGTCTTTATCTCTTAGTTTTAAATTGAGATTTCTAATTATCTGGCTTGGACATGTTCGCCGGATGGAGGACAATTGTATACCGAAAGTCATCCTCTACGGACAACTTGCGACTGGCTCAAGAAAAACTGGTCGCCCCCACCTCCGTTACATAGATGTAATAAAACGGGACCTCAAATCAGTGAACATCAATACTGACCAGTGGGAAGACATAGCTCTAGACCGCACCAGATGGAGAGAGACAGTGACCAAGAAAGCTATGGACAGCGAAAGAGCATGGGCCTCAGCTCTGGAAGAAAAGCGGACAACGCGGAAAATGGCCAGCTCCTCTACCACTGTAGCGAAGACCACCTTTACCTGCGATACTTGTGGACGGGAGTGTCTCTCCAAAATAGGGCTCCACAGTCACACGAGGAAGTGTGCGAGATGAACCATAGTCGTTCTACGACTGAAGGAGGCCAATGAATGAATGAATGAATGATTAAAAGAGAAGAGCGGCTTCATCTGCGTTCCTATTAAAATGACACATTTCTACCATCAGTGAAACTCCCTGTTCGCGTATTTGCCCATGAAAAAAAAAAAAGGCTTCAGTTCACTATTTAAACTGTGAGCAACTCTAAAGTACGCCCTTCTCGCCGAGTTATTTTACCGTCCCTTCATGGTAAATGTACTCGTCCATCATCTAAACACAAGGCGTTTCTTTGTGGCACAAACTAAGGATGCCGCCAAATATGTTTATGCTTTTGATATCATAACGCTGTTTAACGTAACGTTCTGCAGAAGCATTGACAAACTGATCAAATACAAATAAAACATACTAGTCGACCGGCGGCATAGCATACGCCGCTATTTTCCAGGGCAGGCCTTAGGCACTGCAACATATGCGACCGCAATGGGTACCGCACTTTCATTGGAACCGTGCTAATTTTTTAGGTGTATAAATTATTAAATCAAGTTACAAGAAGTTAATTCCTTTTTCCAGTCTATATTTATTTATGTCTATGCTATTTTGTGAATGAAAATAGTGCGGATTTGGATACAACATTTTCATTCACACCATGCTGCGCCATGGGATCTTCCCATTTACTTGTTATAAGAGAATTCATGAATGAAAAATACTATGAATGGAACTAAAAAAATGGCGAATTGACCTTAATTTACGCGATATTAAGAATAGAGTTGCACTCGTGTAACAATGCTTTAGAAAAACAAATTTGAATGTTTAATTGATTAAATGGACTATAATTAGTATGTTCATGTGCTAAAGCATAAAACTATCTCTGCGAAGAGTTGAATTCGAGTTTTAGATCTTGATCTAGATCTAGGAATAGAGACATGATTTACCTTTCGTAATCATGTCTAATGAACGGATGTGCGTAATTTGTGATATTAATTAAAGTAGGCTACTTTCTAAAGTGAAACCTGAGAGTATACTCTATCTGTGTATTGTTGTTCTAGATTCAATAGACTTACGACAAAATAATCTGGAAATACTTTTAATATTATGACAATAATCTGAGAAGAAGAGAATTATATAAACACCACTTTCATTCACAAAATAGTGCGGATTGGGATGCACCAATTTCTATTCACACCACGTGCTGCGCCAGGGGATCTTCCCTATTTACTTGTTGCTTGTTGTTGTTTTTGTGTGAACTTTTGAACTTGTCTTTTGAGAAATTGCTCCACAAAACGTTAAAGATCTGTCCACTTTTACTAGTAAATTCTTTATTTAGAGTCTACTATTCGTTTCTTCAAATCTCACACCTCATTGAAAACAAATATTAAATAGTACGCCACTATTCGTGTTGATAACAAAAGACAATCCTAAATGTCGCAGGAAAGTGAATGCACATGATGTTAAGGACACGTCCAGCTCAAGAAAGCAGCAGAATTTTCTAAGAATAAAATAACTGTCGTATCAACTCACTGAAAACAAAGTGTTTTTTCTTACAAAAATATTGCAAAATCTTTTTATTCGAGGTAAGGACAGTTCGTTCGGTTAAATTGTACCGTTCAGTTTTAAAGTTCCGGTTCGGTCCGGTTTGTTTTTGAGGTTTAAGTTTGGTTTGTCTGAGCTTGTTTCGTTCGACTTTTGTACGCTTAAATCGTCTGCCACATAGGTCTGATAAAAGTAGTTATTTTATGACGTAAAATTGTATTTCAAATTCCTACTAAATCTATCTTTCTATTTGGTCAGACTAGCCTGTTCGAACGTCTTAAATTAAAGAGCTATTGATTTTTGTAACCACCAATTAATTAACCTTGTTTTGCCAATGTAAAACATTTGTCGATTAAATCACTGTGACGTCTTGAGGCCGATTGTCCCTTAGACAATAATTACTTCCCTTGAACATGTGTAGTGGATGGCTCAACCATAGTTAGTATAGTACTTAGAACTTTCAAGAGATACAGAACAGAAATGACACTAGCTGTATGTGCCATGCATTTATTTATTTTTATTCAAATGCTGTAGTGGCGCGCTTGCTGGATGGTTAAACACTTGGCATTCAAACCTGGGGTTCTGGGTTCGAATCTCGGTGGAATTTTGTAATTTCGAGACTCTTAGGGCGCCCCTTAGTCCACCCAATAGTTATAGGTACCTGGTTTTAGTTGGGGAAAGTAAATATGGTTGGTCGTTGTGCTGGCCACATGACACCCTCGTTAACCATTAACCTTGTGGAGTATTTTTACTTTAGTAAACAAACGCTCTTTGGTAGATCCTTTATGTTGACCTGTTTTAAAAACTGAAGTGACCACAAAGCGGTGTCTACGTGGAAACGTCTGTGAATAGCTGGACAGAGACCAATAGTCAGGGCCGGTCTTAGGCCACTGCAACCTATGCGGTCGCTGTGGGCCCCGCGCTTTCATAGGCCCCGCGCTAATTCTAGGTGTAATTATTAAATTGCAAAATATATATGAAAGATTACTGGAAATCTCCTGAGTTTATTAAAATCTCCAGAAAAATAGACAAGACAAAATTAAAATGTATGGGTGTCATGCATTGCGGAAAACGCTAATCCTATGCGCGATTACAGAAAAAAAGGCAATGTTAGCTTTCATGTAATAAAATGTAATAATCGGGCGAATATTCACCTTAATCGAAAGTTCCAATACCTTATTTACTTTTATAGTCACTGGCATATAAATGTGCCATAGGTTACAAGACTCGTTATGTCAAGTAAATTTGACGGCAATTTTGTACTTTTCTAATACAAAATATTAATTTTCACTTATTATCCTTATTCCCAACCAGACTAGGCCCCGCGCAATCAGTTTCGCATAAGGCCCCGCAATTGCTAGGACCGGCCCTGCCAATAGTCTTAGAAGGTTTGAACACACTGACCTGTATCAGTGTCGTGGCAACGAGCCATCGATCTAAACTGCCCACTGAAGGTGGCCTAATAAAGATGTCCACCTTGTGTTGAGATTATTATTGGTTCAGTACTCAGTTGATCTTAGACATAGCCCTAGACCACGCTAGATGAAGACAGTGACCAAGAAAGCTATGGACAGTGAAAAAAAAAACAGGGGTCTCATCTCTGCAAGAAAAGCGTGCCATACGAAAAACAGCCGTCTACTCTACCATCAAAGCGAAAGCCGCATTAACCGTGTGAATAGTCTAAGAGCTGAGCCGAAGGCTCTTCGAGCTCTAAGTTTGAAAAAAAACCTGTCTGAATCCGTCCGAGAACAAAAACAAACAGTAAAAAAAAAAAAAAAAACCTGCGGACCACAGGTCTGTCTGGGAGCGACCCGAGTCAATGCCTATAGGGCATTGCTATTTCCAATACCACTCGGTGGCACCGGGGGCCTCCACCATCTACCTTCGTTGTACCAAGCTAACTGTGCAGAATCCGCCATTGATGAGACGGTCCCTTGAGGAACAGCGCATGGATTTGTGACTGGTTTGTGGGAGCTTTCTTACAAATCCGCACCGTGAAGGGGCAAGACTCTCGTTCGCCCATGGGCACTCCCACGGGAATCATATTTGTTACCCTTTCGCCTAGCCACTTCCTCTAGTGAGCCGTTTCCACGGGAGCGCCACGTTGAGGCAGGATAACGTGCTCCCGGCCGCCTTAACCTGCAATCTATGTGGACGGGAGAGTCTCTTCAAAATAGAGCTCTACAGTCACACTAAAAAGTGTTTGAGATGAACAATAATCGCTCAACGACTGAAAGAGGCCTGATGATGATGTCCACCATGTGTTGAGATTATTATTTCTACATTGCTCAATTGACCATTGACGCAGCATATTTGTACATTTTATTTTATTTCTTTTATCTCGTCTGATCAAATGTTACCAAATGTTTCAAACTATCTTCAAGAATTGTTGACTTCAAGTAATTCTTCATTATTGTGAGGCGCAAGAAGCTTCTTTCATAAGATTCCACAATTACCGATAATGAATGAGTAATGCTATGTAATGATGGGTTCGTTTGTCCATTTAACACGTAACAAACATAATTAGTATATAAATTTGATCTTGAACAGACAATATGACGTTCATTTGATAATAATAATGTACTGCCTATCTAGTCGTTACATCAAAATATCCAGTTACAATATAACAACATCCACATAAACAGAGGCATCAAATATTCAAGTCATTTAAAACACAATTTCACTACTAGAATACATCAGCATGCCATCGGGCTTCAATAATACGTATCCATCTCTAAGTACAGAAAATAACTATTAGAAATACGTGTACTGTCTCAAATCCCAGAGACAAGTCATCTCAAAGTTACTACTCGACTCTCTAAGTGACTACTCTAATCGACTCTTAAGGTTACTACTGTCCGCAACGGACCAAACGATATTATGGACTAGAAGTCAATTTATTCATTCTTACTTCCTGTTCTACATCAGGAGCTTCCCTAGTCTTTTTCACCCCCTTAACCAGAGATGAACATGTAACAGGCAATGTCAACCGAGACTGTGACAACAAATGTATAGTGAAGTGTTTTTTTTTTATCACGCGTAGGATTGGCGTTTTCTAAAATGATAATTTTATCTATATTTCAGAAGATTTGTATGAGTTTTCAAAAGATTTTAATAATTTCCTGAGATTCCCAGGACTTTTTCGGGTCCCATGAAAGTGCGAGGCCCACTGAGGTCGCATATGTTGCTGTGGTCTATGGCCGGCTCTGCTAAATAGCAGCGTACTCTACGCCTCGGGTTGACAAGTAGTAATTAATTATCTCCCCATGTTTGTTTTTTAAGACAAGTGTTGCGCCCCTTGCATGGACAGACTCTACATGTAGGTTTCATTTCTTTATTGTGACCAGCGTCATAGTCGCTGACCACTAGCCATTGTTCTTGTTTACGTTTACCTCCCCTACCCCCTTGGTATTATGATCTCATCGACCTGCATTGATTGTCAAATGAGCTTATACGATTTTTTGATTGACAACTTTGATCATGAAGAACACAATGCCCTTTTATTTGCTGAATATATTAAGTTCGGTGTTTTTATTTCAGCATGATCGTGGCTAGAGACATTGACTGGTTTGTGCTTGTTCCTGTTATGCTGAATTCCTGCCTGCTGCTCGTGTCCTGCTGGATTCCTATAATTCCTGTATCTGTTTTTCTTGCACTATTCCTGTCTTTAATCCTTGCACGTTACTGCTAATCCCTCTTTAACTCCGCAACTGAAATAAGAAATCGTTACATTTCAATTCTCAGCCCTTACAGCCTGCGTATTCGTCGTTGATTTAGCCCCACCTCCGCTGCGTCATCCTTCCCACTTTGAGGAAATACCACAGCGGCTGGGACATACAAATTTCTATGGAGTTTTTTGCTGGAGCTGGTGCAGCCATTGCATGGAGGACGACGAGACAAAAGAGCACATTCTCTACGAATGCCAAGCTCTACACGAAAGACGTTTGGAACGATGTGATAGAGAGATAACTGGTGCATGTCCAACACAGAGGCTGTCCTTGTACGGGGACAAGGCGACCTTAAAACTCACTGCTCGCTTCCTCTCACGTGCTCTAAGGGAGTAATTCCCAGCATGTTGTTCGTTATCAATGGGGTTTCTGATTTGGCAGTTTTCAGCGCTGATACTTTTGCTAAAGGACTTGAACTGTCTAAAATCTGAGGACAACCGAACGCAGAGTCAATAGAGCTACGTTTGTCAACAACAGGGCACTCATTTTTTGTACCATCAGCATTCAGTATTTGATTCTTTCATTTATCTGTACTCCTAGATGTATTTCTTTAGGATTTATCATTATTCTCCCTACCATTGTTATCCTTAACTTTTTCATTATTATTACATTGAATAGTTTTATCTTTCAAGCTAAAGTAATCCGTTATCTTTATTTAAACTACATGTGTGTTCTGTTTCCAAACCTATAATGCACGCTGGTATACGGTCTCGTTAGAATTCCCTTGAGCTAAAGATATCAAAATGAAATTATTTGTAGAATTAATTGATTTTAGTTACATACACTCGCCAGAGGCGCATGACAACGGGCTTTTCCCAGAGGCGCATGAAAATGGGGCTTTTCCCAGAGGCGCATGACAATGGGGCTTTTCCCAGCGTCGAATGACACTGCGCACTTGACAACATTATTTTTTGGAGAATTTTGTCCATCTAGACATATGTGTGATGATACAGATTTGTGCAAGTTTATTGTTATTTTGGTTCCAAATTTTAATATAAATGTATCAATAAATTTATCAACCACCCAGGCCCTCACCCGAAACTTCCAAGGAAAGAGGAAGAGGGGATGGCCAATTAATACGTGACGCTTAGATTTGAAAGCAGACGCCGAACAGAACCGACAAAATGGCTGCCTAGTCGTACTGTTTGCTCGCTGGACTGTTGTTTAGATTTATCGATGGTACCGGGTTCAAACCCTGCCAGCTCCCATCCCCGTCGTCCTGCGGGAGCTTTGGACTAGGAAGTAATCTATCTTTAACTCTGAAGGAGCATCCTAAACATGTAAAACATTTGACAAAACAAAATTGTAGGAAGCTAGTTGGTGACTACCAAAAGCAGAGTAAATCATAGATATATTAATGTCAAGGAAAAAATGAATTAAAAAAAAAACAAATACATTATAATTACTTTTATTGCATCTTTATTTAGCAAGAAGTACTCATAGAGTATAAAATACAGTGGAGATCTGAATTCTGGGAAAATATGATCAACTTCACACAAATATAAGCTTTAAATTTACATCAAAAATAGCAGGAGAAATTATCACCTGAGCAGTAAGCTCCAAACACCGAGACACATAAAAAGCAATCACCAGAATGAACATAGACATATAATATTCATAAACATAGAAATACATAGACTGGCCCAATAGCCAAGTCTATCAGTTCATATCAATATGTTTTCGTAATCGATAATATCAAAAAATACTTTTAAGAATTCTGTGGATTCGCTCAGCTCCCAAAATAAAATAAAAAAAAAGAGTGATCTTCAGTTTTAAGAATCTTGGTACATGCATAAGAAAGAACTTTCATTGCAATTGTTTTTTTTTTTAATTAATATAATGACTTTGGGGAAATCAAAGGTCAACATCGTTTATAATTGTTAGAACTCGATTTTTGTCAAATATTTTTACGAAAATGATCAGAGTGATTTCTTGAGAGTCTATTGCTGCATTGATCAAGGGATAACTTTGTTTTTTTATTTAAAAAACTAGATTTAAATTTAGACATTTAGATTGAGAAAGTGTTTGTATAGGCTAGTGCTGACATTCAATACATTTTGAAACTTAAATTTAAACATATATATAGGTCAGTGGAGACGCAGTGGCTGAGCGATAAAGCGCTTGGCTTTTGAACTGGGGTCTCGGGTTCGAATCATGGTGAAGACTGGGATTTTTATTTCGGGATCCTTGGGCGCCTCTGAGTCCACCCAGCTCTAATGGGTACCTGACAATAGTTGGGGAAAATTAAAGGCGGTTGGTCGTAGTGCTGGCCACATGACACCCTCGTTAACCGTAGGCCACAGAATCAGATGACCTATATATAGTTCTGTGAGAAATATATATATATAGGGCATAACAACAACAAAAATAATTATGGCTCAAGTAGATGATCTTATGGTACAGGAGTAGCAATACTGACGATACCAACGTTGATTCAACCAGAATGTGGTAAATAATTACGGAAAGAAAGAGTTAAACAATGTCACAGATACAACACTAAACGTTAATGATGCCAACTAGAAAAAATCTACAAACAGAAGGATTTAAAAATGGTAAAGTGCAGAGCTAAAATGGGAAAATTTTACTTCAAAAAATTAATTTAACATACTTATCAACACTTCCTTTATTCTCACACCTGGTAAACCAGAAAGTTGGCTATTTATAGCTTGAGTCCATGCATGGAGATCTCCAATATGAAAATAGTGTACTTTAAAATGATGTCATTCAAAAGATATGAAACAAACCAGAGATGATATAAAAACGTTAATTTTATGCACTTCGTTCAGACGTGCAAAGATCATAAATGCCAATCACGTGATCAAAGGATTGGCCTCTTTAGCCTGACAAGCTGCAAAGGTAGAACAGAGTCTTACGAAACTTAAAATACCACAGACAGACCAGATCTTCAAGAAATGTTATTGTAGAAGCGTTGTTAATGTAAGGGAGGCAACTCTACGAAAAGAATCATGTCAGAGATGATGTTTATACACTAAAGTTGAATGGATGACCAGTCAAACACATACACAGTCTTTCAGACTTGAACTCGGAGTCAACTTTTCCAGTACAGTCCACTCTTTGGGTTCAATTCTTCAAGTAACCCCGCTACTGCAGTCTTCAGTTTGTCCTTACTTCTGTCCTTCTATTTTCCTCCCTGGTCTCTTTCTTTTCTGAGGTCCTTCAATTTGTGCTCATGTCCTTTCTGTACTCGTGTCGTCTTTTCCAGTTTCCTTTCCCTCCTACTTTGGACGTGCTGGTGCCAGGTAAAAATGGCAAACCAGGTATTCATTAGGCACTGGCCAAAGTACATGTCTAGATTGTGTGTCTAATTTGTATGTCAAGTTTGTCTGTCTAGTTTGTATGTCTAGTTTGTGTGTCTAATTTGTATGTCAAGTTTGTATGTCTAGTTTGTGTCTAGTTTGTGTGTCTAATTTGTATGTCTAGTTTGTATGTCTAGTTTGTATGTCTACATTGTGTGTCTAATTTGTATGTCAAGTTTGTATGTCTAGTTTGTATGTCTAGTTTGTATGTATGTCTATTTTGTATGTCTAGTTTGTATGTCTAGATTGTATGTCTAGATTGTGTGTCTAATTTGTATGTCAAGTTTATTTGTCTATTTTGTATGTCTAGTTTGTATGTCTAATTTGTATGTCAAGTTTGTATATCTAGTTTATATGTCTAGTTTGTATGTCTAGTTTGTGTGTCTAGTTTGTATGTTTTTGTATGTCTATTTTGTGCATGTGTTTGTATGTTTTAGGTTTCATGTCTAGTTTGTATGTCTATTTTTTGTGTGTCTAGTTTGTATGTCCATTTAGTGCATCTGGTTTGTATGTTTAGTTTATAGTACTATGCTATAAAAAAAATCTCAGCGAGTACATGTAAATATAAAAAAAATGGTTCACCAGATGCTCAACACTCTAGATATATATTGGCAACAAGAAATACATCCATAGCAACATTAACCCTTGCACTTCAGGATAATACATACAAAAAATCTCAATAATGAATAAATAATACGAACATTAAAGCATCATAACAATGAATAACAAATAGTTTAGAATTACATGACAAATCTTTCAAATACACTTACATTATTATTTTATTAATGTAATATATGTATGGCAATTGTATAAAGATTTTTTATTGCACTATTTGCTTTGGCGTATATATTTCGTAAGTGTAGGGATACTGAGCATTAAGAATAATTCATACATAATCATAGACATAAATAAGTATAGACTGGCCAATAAGATATTTTTATGAAGGGAACATTTGTGATTTGCAAATTAGTGTACTATACTATACAGCTTGAGCAGTATAAAAGTTAAGTATTCATATCTATTTCAGCCATAACCTATATAAGTATTGCAATATTTTCACTATTGTGTTTTTTTTTATCTCTTAGCGTGACTGTAATGTCAATTAATCATAATGTTTATTTTTTGTTCTGAAACTGTTTTTTTTTTTAAATTTTAGCTTATTTGGACATTCTGCTGAAAAAATCCCTAGTTTCACTAATTCAAAGTTAAGGACTGAATCCTTTACTTCTTTATTCCAGTATATATTTATTTATGCTATCTATGCCATTTTGTGAATGAAAATAGTGCGGCTTTGGATACACCATTTTTCTTTCACACCATGCTGCGTAAATAAGGAGGAAGTGTAGTTTTGTTTAATCTTTAAGACTAAAGATCGTGCAAATTGTCAGATTTCGGAAATCCGAATACAATGGATATACATTTTTTTCAAGTTACATAAAGTTACTTCCTTTTTCCAGTCTATATATGTCTATGTACATAATATTTAAAAAAATGAAGCTTATAAAGGGGAAGAGCTCCGCACTTACAAATATATCACTTTATAAAAAAAATATCTTCCATTTTTTTTGTATTAAACAAAATAATTAATTATTAATAATTAATTGATTAATTGGCTAGTTATTAAACCGATTCATGTACAATAAATAATTGTTTAAAGTTTCAACCTGGTCCGGGAATGGGTGTTGGACAAATGAAATGACAATTTATTATTATATAATATATAAGAGGACTAAACCCGACATGTTTAACTATATTTGTGAATACTGGAGAATTATTTTCCCTTGTTGGTATCTAACAAAATAATAAATTACAAGTAGTTAATTGACTAATTGGCTACATTTTTATTGATTCATGTCTTGTCTATGCCAATATTTAATGAATGTAGGATGAATAACTTGTTTAAACCTTTTAACTCACAGAGTTGATAGGCCTATATATGGAATTAAAGGAAAGATAAATAATGTATCAACACTGCACATTGTTTGGTATATATGAGTATATATAACTTATTAGCTACATAATCAAAGGGCACAAAATAATAGTCTACTAAATCAGAAAGCTCGTGCCACTAATAGAGCTAATAAGAATACAGGATGAGACTATCCTACTACTATTTCTTTTTGAGTATTTAATATTAAATAGTCATTAAAAAATCTATCAGAACTCAGTTTCTTGTGTCAAATTTTCTAAATCCAATGCTCTATGAATATTCCGTAGTGTGGTTTCGAACGCGGCATTTAGGGGGTGGTTGAATCAAACCTTCCCACTCAAAATAAGTCTAATTATCATACTCTTAAATTTGTAGCTTAGACACAGCTCACCCGTTAGATACAATTAAATGAAATATTATATCTGTACAAATGATCACATTAGTAAATTGTCTTCAAGAATTTGAAAAAATAACAGTATTCGAGCAGACCGAAATTTTTTGACAGGCGGTCTCTCTTGGCCGACTGACTGCTGCTATTTCCTTAAATAATCCACAGGGAAGATGTTAATTACACGTTAAGGAAGTACAGTATATACTTTGCACTAAATTTAGGTTAATAATGAATTTTATTTTACAGGCTCTTTGATCCTGTGAAAACATAGAAAAATTGTGATAGTCTAAACATGGATGTTTGTTTTACTTTTGGTTTCAGTAAATTAAATAGAAAAAAATAAACTAAAGATTATATATTCAAACGAGCGAACATGCATAATTACACGAATGATAGTAGGTTTTGCAAAGAAACTGAACCACTTCCACATGACATGTCTAAGAAAAATACTGAATGGAAAGACAAAATACCAGATACAGAAGCCCTTCGAAGAGCGGGTCTGCAAAGCATCCACCCAATCCTGATGCAGTCCCAGCTGCGATGGGCAGGACAATAATGCAGAATGGAAGACCGCCGCATCCCTAAACTACTCTTGTATAGCCAACTAAGAAAAGGAAAGCGCTTGAAAGACGGTCAAAGAAAACGCTTCAGGGACACCCTCAAAGCTTCTCTGGAGGCGTTGAGCATAGACCCAGGCACCTGTGAGACAGAGGCACATGACAGAGCATCATGGCGTCGAGCTGTGAAATCCGGCGCACAGGTTGCTGAGGCAAAGAGAACAGAAAAGAAAAAGGCCAGAGAAGAAAAGCAAGGCCAATGAAACTAGCTCCAGCTGGAATAACCTGCCCAGTGTGCGGCCGAATATTCCGGGCTCACATAGGTCTCACCAGCCACATGAGGAGGCATAAAACCCAACGCACTCAGCACCCTGGATGACAAAGTGGTCGTCATCGAACCACGATGGACGAACTATTTATAATAGGTTTTGTAAAACACTGAATCTAGCGACCAGAAACATTAACAACTAAAACTGGTATGTTAAGAAATAAAAGATGTGGGCGGATAACTGTAGTCAAAGGATGAATTAAGTATGAATTACGATAATTGAAATAAACGATAAATAATCCGTCTCATCTTTCAAGGACATA
This sequence comes from Biomphalaria straminea, assembly GCA_021533235.1. Classification (NCBI taxonomy): domain Eukaryota; kingdom Metazoa; phylum Mollusca; class Gastropoda; family Planorbidae; genus Biomphalaria; species Biomphalaria straminea. The sequence continues at coordinate 8,370 of JADKLZ010050343.1, read as the reverse complement.
AAACCAATGCAAGTCTGTGGTTTGGCAAATGATCAATATCTTTGAACAATCAATGTTCAATACTCGCATGACAGTGTAATGCACACATTAATGTCGTAAAATCACGATAAATTACACCTGCCCGAGATTGAGTTTTTGTGTCTAGCTGAAACAATGCACATCTGTTCATAGTCAATCATAAAAGCTGTAGTTGATAGCACACGATGGTCTTCAGTCTTGTTTCTTGTGTTTTAGTAGTTTGTCCGTCCCACTCACCTGTTCATTTTGTCGTTGGTCCTATTAAAATAAACTATATGTCAACTAACGCTACGTTGTGTGTATATCCTTACAATAACAGAATGGCTTCTGTCTTGCGTCTCTAACGCAGTCTGCCTGTCCCTTATACAAGTTGAGCCTGTCGATGGAATGTCCTACGTCGATGTTGGACAGTTTATTTTGGGACAAGCCTAACCAGTTCATGATCGAACCCATCATGGACAAGTCATTGACGACAGCGTTGACAGTCGCCTCGTAAATAGCCAATCCAGGCTTCGTTTGTATTCTCACTTTGAACAGAGACTTATCCAGCTTTTCTTTCAGAATGTTATCCGGAAATTTCATGAAGATGATTTCCAAAATTTTATCAAGTTTTAACTCATGGCACAAGTCTGAATCTCTTTTGTCATTTATGGATTCCATAACCTTTTTAGCTAGAAGTTTGGATACGTCCGATTCGACATCAACAGAATTCATAGCCTGTTGTCCACAGACACAAAAATCGGCCGGAATCGGAATATCGCTACAAGTTCTATTTTTGGGAATCTCTTTAAATAAACTGATCCCGTGTTTTCGTTTACGTAAAGGAATGTCTCCGCTCGAGTGAAAATAGAGTAGATCTTGAAGAGTCGCGTGAGTATCGAAATGTGTTGTCAATCGACCACTGTTAATCTTGAGATTTTTCGCTGCATCCGGGTATTTCTCCAGAAACCAGGATGGGAGAGTGAGAATGGCGTAAGGCGTCCTGCTTTCGATGACGCCGTTGAAAGTTGACCTGATGGAACCCCATCTCTGACCATGGTCAGAAAATGTTATCAACAGCGTGTTGTTGAGAAAACCGGAAGTGTTCATCTGGTTATAAAAGTCGTACACGAGATCGTCTGCCATTTTTAGGTTTGTCATATCGTCGTGTGTCGCCTTGGTGAAGAATGACATGGCGTACAAGGGTTTTTCAGGAAACGTTTCAAAGAAGCGCTTAATGTAATCGAAATGAAAGCTTATCTCAGGTTGATTACCTACACAATGTTGACCAGCGTTGCAAATTTCCTTATCTTTTTCAATAGCAACGGAGAGAGCTCGACTGCAATGAATTGTGGGAGGATTCAAAAATCCGATCTTCTCGTAATGGAAAGCGCCTATGGAGGGGCAATCTTCTGTGAACAAAGTTCGGTAACCGGCTCGTTGGAAATCTTTCCACACCAAATCGAAGCCGTCAGTGTACTTTTTATAGTCCCACCAAGTATTTACTTCTTCTTCGAGTTGGCCATTCAACAGGGCCATAAAATTTGGAAAAGTGTTGAGGCCAACCTGGGTGTACATGGACATGTCAAAAGAGTTGAAGTCTTTCATTAAAAGCCCATAGGTTTTGTTCATGGCTCTAAGGAACTGGTGCCTCGGAACTCCATCGAAACCAATCATAAGGACGTTCATGGTCTCTTTAGGGTTGCTTTCGGCTTTTCTCTTGTTCAGAAGCAAAGCCTCGACTTTTTCTAATTTCTCGTGCTTGGGTACCAGCGAATAATACGTCCGAGATAAAATCGAAAGACGTTCTGGAGGTGTTGGGGTCGTCGTAGCGTCCGACGATGTGTCGTTGCTGGGATCAGCCTTCAAATCGCCTTCGCAGACGACCAAAATGAATTCGGCGTCTGGGGGAAGTTTTAACGAGTCGGTGAAGGAAGCGGAGAAATTACTAAAGTGTAAAGCCTTGTCGTCTTTATCTTGCCTCCAGATGTTTTGATATTTGCACTGAGCTCTGACGTGCCCGTGTTTTTCACTTACTAAAGTTGTATTAACCACTAGCGAGCTGCCGTCGTAGTATGTAAGATCAGCCATGTTGCTGTTGCATTGAACTGTTTTACGATCTAGCCCCGCCATTTTCATGATTTCCGGATCGAAAGGGTTAATATGCGGGAAAACGCAGGCAGTGGACGACACGCTTTCGCCGGCAGTGGACGACACGCTTTCGCCGGCAGGTGTCGCTGTTGTCTTGGCAACAGGAAATGTCGTTATCGTTTCATTATCGAGTCGAACAGTAGATAATTCGTCGAATTTTGAGAACTTTACGCTGACATTGCCTTGGAGAATCTGAAATCTGATATCGCTGTGGTTCTCAAACGATGTTGGTAGGACGTCGTCGTATAGTCGATCATCAGGCGAAACGAATGTAGATTTCGTGGCGTTCTGCTGAAAGATTCCGTTGATGGCTAAAACACTGACCACCATCTGTTCCTGAAAGCAGTAGAACAACATTCCAATCACCAACAATAGGAACACGGCTTTAGCCAGGTGCCCAGTGCACAGACGTAAAACTGAAACATGAGAGATAGAGAAGAAAGTTATTCTAAGTATATTTAAATCTTATATTCTAGTAAATATTAACAAACAAATAGAAACACGCGACGTTATGTTGGAATGTATAATGTATGTCTATAAATGTCCAAAAGTTCTGTTGAACGCCGGTGTAGTCATTGTAGGGTCATAATTCTTGTCCGACAGCTGTGCTGTACGTGAAGCCTAAGCGCGTAGAGATGACCGCGTGTCAAAGGCTGGTTGTTGTTTTTGTTCTTATTACAGGAGAGTTTAAAGGGCGTGGCATAACTTTTGCTCCTCCAACCCGGAAAACTCTTTACGGAACAATTTATGGTAAGTTTACCCTCACAGGATGAAGAAAACAGCTGACAGTAAATAACTTCAGAGAAAGGTCGCGGGATAAACACTAGAGATCCAAAGATAAAAAAGACGTCAAAAAGAGAAATTAAATTTACTCTTCGCGGACAACGGCTTTGTCAGATCATAAGATGTGTCAAAGTATGTAGGTCGTGGCTGGGTCTGCCTAGTCATGCGAAATAATGGTCTCATTTGAAATGTTTAGAATCGTCAACAATGTTTTACTTTGAATCCCTCACTTATAATTGATATTTTATCTTATCTTATAAGCTACAAACGTTACTTCAGTCCTTCGTATGTTAACATTCTGCCAAGTCATTGGTTTTACTGGCTGGCTCAGGCAACCCTATCCATAGCACTAGGGAAGAAGGAGAGTTCGTTCAAATTTGTCCTAGCATAAGGAAAGAGGAATGTGCCTTTATCGTTGTGTCTTTCTGGGTATTTTATTAGATTTTGTTTTATTAGGTTTTGGTGACCCGATGCTCTCACTTTTAAAAAAGTACACGAGTGAAACTTGACCATTTTATTACCTATAATGTCGACAAAACGAAATCGATATTTGATCTTTAGGGCTGTAGCTCTAAACGGCTAGTACAACTGAATTGATCTTGACGTAGTATTGAACAGTATTGCTATTTACTTCTGTCACACGTCTTTCTGTCACATGTCTTTCTGTCACATGTCTTTCTGTCCTACGACTTTCTGTCACATGTCTTTCTGTCATACGTCTTTCTGTCATACGTCTTTCTGTCACATGTCTTTCTGTCCTACGACTTTCTGTCACATGTCTTTCTGTCATACGTCTTTCTGTCATACGTCTTTCTATCAAATGTCTTTCTGTCACAGTCAACTCTGTCTCTCGTTTCTTCTCCTACTTCTACAATCACAACAATGGTTTATATTGAACTACGACAGACAATCTCTTGGATTTAGCATAATCTATTTAGCCTACACAACCATCCGCCCACCTTTTCTTATCAGAAATATGCGCATACATACAATAACAAGGAACTAAATACTTGTTCATATTTCATATCAACATTATAACTGCTCATAGTTTATTATGTGCCCACCCCAAGACCTGTTTCTGATTCTACTAATCTCTTGCTAGAGATTCTTTAGTTAAAAGCAACAATAATCATCTTGCTTAAGCTTATAGCAATATTCTATGCATTAATATGTATAGCGTAACTCTTTATTGGAGATATTTCATAAAAGCAAACCCTATCCCTAGCCCCTGTTTTTTTTTTGTCCTCCAAAATGTCAAACACCTGTATTACCTGATATGATATCTAGCGTTAACCTTTATCTGCTTTAAATAAAATACTTTTTTAAGTAACAAAAAAAGGTTTTGGAGAGAGAATTCCGTGAAAACAAGCTAATGTGGCCAGATTTTGTAAACACTGTAATGTAAAAAAAAAAAAGTAATTTGAACCGAAGTTTACCGTTGTTATCATTAACATTGTACAAGTTTTTCCTTTTAACCATTTTTATATTTTTTGGCTCTGTGAGATAGTGAAACATTGTGTAAGTGTGAGTGGGGGATATATATGTAATAAAGGACGATAATTGCGTGTAGGTGAATTTCGATAGAATGGTGTCTGTGTGGACAGTCAATCCCTTATGGTAATATCAGTTTCAAAGTGTACATTATCTAGCGATGAAATAGATCAATATTTTCACGCAGATAAAAAATAATCCCATTAAAAAATCAATAAGATTGAGTGAAATAATGTATATTTTTGTAAAAGGCATCCCCTTTTTTTAAGTTGCAGTTTCGCTCGTATAGGCTTGAGTAATTACATATTCTCTCATTGGATATAACATCATAAGTGATAATAGTAATACTTATGTCCAAATGTAAAAAAAAAATGTCTCTTGTCATCAAGACAGAGAAATAAACAAAGGCGAAGAGAGAAAAAAATGGGAGTATGTAGCCCCTGATCACATTCGTACCTGTGGTGAGACTAGGGCAATAAATGCTATTCGACGATAAAATTCAGGTTCCTTATCAGCAAATTGAGGATGCGGTGGCTGAGCGGTACTGGAGGTCCCTGGTTCGAATCCTGGTGAACACTGGGATTTTTATTTTTTGGGATTTTCGGGCGCCCATGAGTCCACCCTGCTCTTATGGGTACCTGACAATAGTTTGGGAAAAGTAAAGGCGGTTGGTCGTTGTGCTGGCCACATGACATCCTCGTTAATCGTGGGCCACAGAATCAGATGACCTTTAGACCTGCCCTATAGACCACAAGGTCTGAAAGAGAAACTTTACTTTTACTTTTATCATCAAATTATTACATTTCATTAGAAAATAAACATTTCTGCACATTCGATAAACTGGAAAGGTTTGTTTGTTTTGTTTTACATGTTTCGGATGTTCCTTCAGAGTTGAAGATAGTTATTTCCTAGTCCAAACCTCCCGCAGGACGACGGGGGATGGGAGCGGGCAGGGTTTGAACCCGGGACCATCGGTAAATCGATACGACAGTCCAGCGTGCAAACCGCTCGACCAGCCTCAAATTGCAACGGTTTTCCATTCCTTTGGTCCCGGCCAGGAAGGAAGATTTGCGAGAGTTAACGTGTGGACAGCACAGCACTATAATCAATTTACCACCCAGGCTTTTCTCTTGCAATGATTAAGGTGCAAAGGTGAAAGATGGTCTCTCGAGACGTTTAAATGCCACAGGCATATCATGGGGGATGACGTTTAAACACGCATTAAATTAAACATGCACTAAATTGTATGTTACATAGGCTAGGGTTGAAAAAAATTCGTGCCTTCTTGTAACTATTTTACAAAACAAAGCCTTGTTTCAGCTTTTTTTGAAAATTTTGAAAACATTTTTTGTAGTGTTTAAAAATTTCCATGTCCAGTCTAGATATAAAATAATTGAATAATTGCCACAGAAATGACAGAATAGGCATTCATCCAATCAAAAGTTTAATAAACTAATGTTGAACAACATTATGCGCATCGTCTACTAAGTCTAGACCTCATGGCCTATAAATGTGATTTTATAAAGTCTAATAGATTTTATACAACTACACATTTGGCTACGCACACGTACGTACACTCTCACAGAATTTCTATACTAACACATCAGCGTTGAGCCTGTACAGCACGTATTGACTGTGTCATTGACTAGCCATACATCAGAAGCCAGGTCCTGACGTCTGGTCAATGCTGCTGACGTTGGCTAACCTTGTATGGGGGAGTCGCGGCTATCGGATGGAGAATTGACAGGTCACGGGAGGTCATGATATAGGGACTTTTAAAAGCCTGGATTGAAATACATAACGGACACGTACTTCATTTTAGCGGCCTCTGAAAAAGAAAAAGGCCGCTTTTAGTGTCTTCCGATATGTTTCTCCGTCCGTCCGTTTTTCCGTTCGTATTTATATTTATAATTTATATTCATATATATAGTTAGAGCATTTTGTATGTTGAATGATTCCCACTATACGTATAACGACATTTATTACCAATATGACTCCTATTTTACGTGTTCTGTATGTTCATTCAGAGCTTAAGTTAATATACTTTCTGGTCCAAACCTCCTGCAGGACGAGAGGGGAAGGCAGAGGCAGTGGCGTAGCTAGCGTAGGGTCAGAAAGGGGGGATTTTGGAAAATCCCACCGTGCCCGAAATTGAGAGGGGGGCCCAAATGAGTTGTTTTTTTAATAATAAAAATTAAATATTACTCAAAATGCAAGGGCCCCAAATGAGTTCAAGCCCACCGCCCCTCCCCAAATGATGGAGAATTCCTAGCTACGCCCCTGTGCAGAGGGAAGGTTCTTAACCCTGGACCATCGAGACGACAGAACGACAGTCCAGCGCGCATACCGCACGACCAGGCAGCCTTCCATATTTACTTCAGTCAAAAGCCCCTTAGACACCTGATTCCATGAACAAGAGATTGATTAACGCCCTTTTGCGTGTCTCTACCGCCAATTCAATAACACCCGTTAGCCAGGTACAAACATATCTATATAACAATAAGTTCATTAAATACTTATAACTATTAACAATGTAATGAATTACGTTAGTTAGCAAAACAATACAATCCAGTATGTAACACACCTCTATTTTATACAGAGGTAAGATTTATGTATTTTTTTTGTTGATTTTCACAACAAGAATTGGGCATCCGTACTTCGTAACTACTGCTATGGGTGCTGAAAGTATTACGTATTTTTACCTGCATTGTGGGTGGACCCTAACCCTAACCCTCTTATGTTTTATGAAAACATTAAAAACACAAACCCTCTTTACAGTCTTGTTTCCTCTTGTTCTGTCCTTATCAAGCAGGGGGACTCTGATTGAGTATAACATCTCAGATAATCACGCAGTGGTTAATAGATCACCAGCTTCAACTACATCTTTGTTCTATAGGGGTATTTCTGGGCCAAGTACCATAGTCGGCCCTCTTGATAAAGTCTGTAGCTTTGGGGGACTAAATTAAATTACATTTTTGTTCTATAGGGGTATTTCTGGGCCAAAGACCATAGTCGGCCATCTTGATAAAGTTTGTAGCTTTGGAGGACTTTGTTCGTGGATGGATAAGAAATAATATAAAGAAATGTTTTAATATAATTAACTAGAGACCAGTGGCGTAGCAAGGGTGGAGGAAGGGGGGGGGAATTTGAAAATGCCCCTTGGCAAGGGGAGGGGCAATTTAAGTGTTCGAATATTTCTTTCGGCATTAAATATTTAATATGACATAGAAAGCCCGCCCCCCCTCAAAGAGGTCAAGCCTCCCGGGCCCACAAAATGGATTGCAAATTCATAGGTACGCCACTGCTAGTGTCTACGTTATAACTTTGTATTCTGAGTCGATTGCATTTATTTAACCAGGTACAAAATAAAACTTGTAAATTAGAGTTACAAGCTCATTTCATTACAAACGACATTATAAAAGAGGTTAGACTGATATCAGACTTAGGGTGCAAATATCAGTCCCCCCCCCCACCTCGCAACTTACATGTTAAGTTAGAGAGCCAGGAACATTTTTATCAGCACATAGGTAGATTTAACTTAACCTAACTCTAATGGCTACCTGGCATTAGTTGGGGAGATTATAGACGGTTGCTGTTGTGCTGGCCACATGACACTCTCGTTAACCGTGGGCCACAGAAACAGATCACCTGAACATCATTAGCCTATTCTATTATCTGGATATGAATTACTATGGATAGGCCTTTTGCTGATGTATGCAACGATTAAACAGCGCTTATTAAATCTGGTGTTAAAATATATTTCTATTTGATATTTGATTTTCAAACAAAAAGAAAGAGAGTCTATATTAGTAGGTGTTAACAAAAAAATAATTTAGTTATGCAATTGTTTTATATCATTATTTTTCTTTTTAAAAGATAGAAAACTGTTTACAGAAAAATTACTTTCCATAATAAGATGGTCCAATAATTCAATCTAGAGTTTAATCT
>JADKLZ010050339.1:0-13538 GCA_021533235.1 Biomphalaria straminea | reverse complement strand
GTGAAACATCACAAGTGTGAAACATCACAAGTGTGAAACATCACAAGGATGAAACATTACACTTGTGAAGCGAGTTGGGAAAAATCGCGAGCGTGAAACATCTTTTCCAGAAAATATGATTACGCTTTTATTTTTCTACTTAGATCGGTTGCTGAAGTTGAATGAACATTAGATTAAAATGTTATCGTTACGAAATCAAGACTTTGATCTTCCTATATTAACTCCTAAAATAAACCAATTGGAACAAGAGATCCCCTATCAAATACATGTATCATAATTATCATTTTCCGCAAGAAAGTCTTGAGCCTTAGTTTACGACATTATGTTAAGACATGGCTGTTGTACTGCTTTCCTATTATCTAGACACTCAATCTCTTTGGTTTTAAAAACTGTAAAACGATATATCACTTTTCGTTTCAATATAAATAAAAATCCGTGTTTTTATAAATGAAGAAAACAACCCAGATCTAGATCTCGTTGCCAGCAACCTAAAGCAAAGCATGAAAACCTTTTTTTTTACACATTGACACAGGTAAGTTTTATGCTTATGAATAAACCTAAAAATCTGGGTGATAAAAACATATCACAAAAGGAATCCCAAAGTGCATTAGCTCCCCTTTTTTTTAACTTTCAATTCCCTTTTCTTTTTTTTTTTTGTCGCGCAGACCAAATGTCCAGGGAAGACTTTCAAAGTCTCAGTGCCCTAGGAGAAGTCTTACAGACGTTTCACAGAAAGTCAACAGAGAGGTATTAGTGAGATGAACTACACAAATCAATGTCAGCATTGTGTTTTGTTTTTAAACCACAAGTCTAATGGACATTTTGTTTTTTCTCTTTGACCTCGACAACAACAAAAAAAAGGTGTCCAATTAAATTTGAGCAGGGAAGTGAGATCAATTATTGATGGTCGGCTGAGCGATACATTTAACATTCTCCACATCTAGTTACCACACCTCTCACACACACTCTGTTTATCGATTTTTGTTTTACATTAACGCGCTTCTTATGCCAACCTATTATATAAACACATTCTCTGAATAGATCAGTTATAACAACAACACTACTTCCAACATTGATACATCAGATCAACACATTCCTTACATTCAACCCTCTCCCTTTTCCCCTCTAACACAATATTCAATACTCTCTTTCATAATCACTAATTAATAGCCAATTATTAAACCTTACATGGGAGATGAGAATCGCCATCCCAAACGACTTCTGTACGGGTAGCTATGTACATGAAAGCGCTCCCAGGGGAAGGGTCAATACAAGCGCTATAAAGTCACCCTTAAGAGCTTCTTCAAGGAGCTTTATATTAACATCGGGAAGCAATAGCCCTCGTTCGTTCCTCAAGGCGTGAAGCAGTGAGTGTCGGAGTCACGAGATATGAAGCAAGCACGAAGAGCGTCGAACCAACAAAAAGCTGAGAGAAGAAGCAGGACTATCTGCAACTGACCAAACCAACCCCATGCCACATATGTGGCAAGCTTTTTAAAGCGAGGATTGGACTTTACAGCCATCTTCGTGTTCATAGGAAATGAGAAATGTGCTCATCTCCAACTACGAAGGGGGAGCTATATTAGACCTTACACAAATATTCCATTCGACTTGATGTGTACTCGACCCTTAGCGAAAGCACTACTTAGAGCTTGAGATCTACCATGTTACAAAAGACCTAGGCTCAGCGGATCATAAAAATTTTCCCGAGGCTGATGAAGACATGGATTTTTGTCATGGTATTGTATATTTTACTGTGATAATTTTCTGTACTTCGGTGTTTATCATATTAATTAAAAACAAATCAAATAATAATTGGTCGTAATTTAAAGGTATCAAAGTTAACTGTTGTAGAATGTAAGGATCCTCGTTTTGGAGATTAGATTGATTTAATGGATTCTAAATTTTTAAGGCATTGAAGTTTTTTTTTTTAATTTGCAGTGTTTAAAATGTCATGGTATTGGTCAAAAGAGAAAGTTGCTTAAATCAAACTAAAACAAATTTATACAAAGAGAAGAAATAGTTGTTTCTCCTGTAGATTTAGCATGTAATGAATGAGAAATAAAAAAAAAGAACAAACCTCACTGTGGAACTCTTGCTCCTGAAAGTTTGAAGAACGGCAATGTTCACAAGAGCAATATTGACTAGTTGGACAGGTAGATTCACTGAACGGTGGTAATGCGTGAGTTAGACTGGAACTAAATCCACTCTCTAATCCTAATTGCATAGTCAGGTGTACGTAAGGTCGAATGTTATCGCCCTGAACTCCTATCACAGACCTGCCGTGATACGATTTGAAAGCGCCAGGTTTATTCGATGTTACCGGAAATTGCCTCAGCAATGTTCGGGGACTTCCTAAAGACGTGTTTGTCTGCAGTTGATCAATGGCCAGCTTTTCTTTGCACATTTTATTCGTTCTGCCAGGTTTGCAAGGCGCAAGGTGCCCCTTTTTGGCGGCGATGATGGAAGACCGTCGCATGTACTGCCTCCTCCTAGGTAAAGATTTATGATGTCCGCGGCTCCTAGAGGAGGAGCCTATAAGCGGTGAGTCAGAATCCGAGAGCTGACTACTTTGAGATGGAGCGTCGGAGAATTCCACCGAGCTCCTGTTAAGCTCGGGACTATCCAGACTTCGACGAGCACAACTATCAAAGATTTGTTTCCTGGAATGATCTATGGCTCTTAGCTTAGCCTCGTTTTCGAGCCATTGTAAGTGACTTAGAGATTCGCTGTGAACATTATAGTCTGACCCAGTTGCATGTTTTCCTATCAAGCTGTCATAAGCTGTGGCACTAGGCGACTCCCTCTGCCGTGGAGTCTGACGCCGAGGAAGAAGGCTTGTAGTCTCATCAGCAGCCACGACGCCAGAGGTCTCGATGTCATCATGCAAACGAGTTCTGACGGTGATATTGTCTTTGTGGGTGATATATTTGGGTTGCTGTTTTTTCCAGTGTTTGTCTTTACCTCGCACATCTGTATAGGATAAAATTCGGTCTCGAGAGGCGCTAAACATCTTTGATGACACGAAGTCAGACTCGTTCGCTTTCCGAAGTTGGCGGAGATCCAGCAACGACGCGTTGCTGTGTTGGTTTCCATAGCAACGATGTGTGTTGCTGCCTCGCCGTAGTAAATCGTGAGACGACACAGACACTGACTTGCTTCTCAGAATTGGCTTGCCCTCTCGGTAAGCTCTTGCGCAACGTAGTGCGTCATCTAAATACAGAGAAGACTTCCGCCTTGGACTAGGATTCAGCCTAGGTGGCTTGGTTTGCTCTGGCAAAGACTTCAACTCAACGTCATAGGGAGACACTACACACTGTGTTGATTGTGGCAGCGTCATATCCGTGGCATCGACAGCACAACGTTCATTAACTTTCCTGCCTCTCTTGGTTGCTGTGGTTTTACATCTGCCACAGTCCTCCTCAACAACCACATCGTCATCCCTTACCCCGCGAATGTCGGAGTCCAAATTGTCCAGTTCAATAGCCTCCACGATTCTCATGGCTTTCGCCATCAGTCCAGCTTCTCCAGCAGTGAGGCACATCAACGAACAGATCGAGCTGACCAGCGAGAAGGGGGCGACACGACTGTGAGCTGGACATCCAAACAGCAGCTGGTCATCGCGAATGAACATTGTACGACTTTCCTCAGCTAGTTACATCGTCTCAACAACATAAGGCTGCCCCATGAGCTAGCCTTGGTCTTGTTGACTTCCATGTATGTTGGCCACCTTGAGCAACATATCTTCAATAAAACATCAAAATTCTTAGTTGTATTTCCAATCACATACTCGATGTGTCGTTACATAATGCACTTATCCAAAAAGAAGCACCAAGAAAAAAAAAACGAAAAACGAAACATTGCTTTACACAGGTAATGTCCTATCTAGCAAAAAATTCAATACGACGCTACCCTAAGGGGCCTACAAATCGATACAACGATGTATCGATTTGATCCATGCCCACTGAACCATTCTTAGTCTGATATGATGAAAAAAAAGATATAACTGGAGCGAAGCCGTCAGGCCAATCAAGCGTAACAAGTACGCTACGGATATACTGGAACGCACAAGACATAGCGCCTTAAAATCTAAACCGGAAATCAAGGGGTTTAATTCAAAATGAAAGGTTCGAATTTAAACCGGAAATGAACGATTTATACTTGAAAAATGATTTGTGTTTTTGAGGATAACTTGTTTATGAGTGGAACCCTTGCAACGGTGAAAACTTCAAGGAGTCGACACGAAGAAGAAGATGTTACCTTAAACATATTACATATATATATTTATAAAACAAAAAATAATAAATTTAAAGGAAAGTCGAAATCGTAAGAGCCGTTTTTGAGATCAGCTTTTCAGGCCTATGGATCCAGGTTCCTGAAGATTTCATAAGCTTTTGACTTTAATAGAGAAAGAAAGAAAGAAAGAGAGACGGTAAGACATACATAAGTATTTGTTTGATTAAATGAGAAGAACTATGCGTCTGGAAGAAATGTGAACTCAAGAGAGAGAGAGAGAGAGAGATGTGTGTTTGTTTATAACAGATATAACAAACAGAAGTCGAAACAAGTAGAAAAAGATGAAGAACTGAAAGAGAAATAATTTCATCTACAAGTGTTTCACACTAAAAAGAAAGGAGTGTTGTGTTGAGAGAGAGAGAGAGAATGGAGAGTAAGGGAGAGTGTGTGTGTGTGTGTGAGAGAGAGAGAGGGAAAGTCTTTGACTATTAGCACCCTATTATTCATAAGGGGAATTAATCTACAAACAAGAGAATATAGCAAATACTTTAATTTTAAAAAAAAACTCTTATATTATGTATGTTGTATCAATTAGTTTCCATCAGTCATGTAAATACATTTGTAATTGATATAGACCAACAATAATAAATCGGTTTGATTAGAAATAGTTTTACCAATTTTTTTTTTTTGGCGCAATTGAATGCTTGTTGGCTAAGCTTTCTCAATATTATATGATCCTATCACTTGTCTGGACCAGTTAGAAAAGAAGGAGGGGGTATCTGTGTGAATATTAGCGTGATCGCATTTTAAATGCATTTATATAAAAAAAATAAAGTTCAACTAGCTGGATTGGAACTCGAAATCTCTAGCCTCCTCAAGTCAACGCACTAACCACTCTGCCAGCGAAACACTTATAATAATATAAGGTTTTATAATTATCTATTGTTAGCTTCAAATTTGAAAGCGGCGATGTATAAAGGGGGGGGGCTGATTCAACTTATCCCACCTCATCCTTGCTCGATACAAAAAGTAATAATTAATTACCGATAGTTAATTAACTATGTATTGCTATTGAGTTTTGCTTTCTAAGGTAAAAGAAATAATTGTGCGAAATTCCAGCTTGATCCGAGATTGGGGGTGGGAGAAATAATGTGTACAAACATTTTTTTTTCCGGACAGACAGACAGTCAGACAGACAGAGTGATTTGATGTAAGCTTTGTAAAGAGATAAATTGTCAGAAGATTTGTATGTTACGCAAGAATGGGCGTACTGTCCGCAGTACGATGACCTCCAGACTTTCAGAGATCGCTTCTCAGCCTGAACTAATTATTTGTTTTTCATCCACGGTGAGTAGAGAGTAGAGTCGGTACATTGGATTAGAGAGTGTAGTCAGTACACGCAAATAGAGAGTGCAGCCAGTACTTTCAATTAGAGGCTGCAATCAGTGCTTTGAATTAAAGACTTCAGTCAGTACTTTTGATTAGAGAGTACAGTCAGTACCTTCAAGCGTTACTTTTGATTAGAGACCAGTGAATTTCAGTCGGTACTTTTGATTAGAGACTTAAGTCGTTACTTTTGATTAGAGACTTCAGTCAGTACTTTGGATTAGAGACTGCAGTCATTACTTTTGATTAGAGACTTCTGTCGGTACTTTTGATAAGAGACTTAAGTCAGTACCTTCGATTAGAGACTTAGTCAGTACTTTTGATTACAGACTTTAGTCGGTTATATAGATTACTAACTAATCTGTCCCTCAGCTGTAATCAACTTATTTTTCCAACAATTATTCCATTACTTAGAGACGAGAAACGTGCCCATTTAATTCTTTCTCTGATATTTCTTTGTTATTCTTATCAGTGGCCTACCAAGGATGTTATGCGGCCCGACCCCCACCTCCCGAAGGTGTTCGTAATCCAACTTTGCGTAAGAAGTCACCAACAACACATTACTTACACAATTAACCAACTGCCAAATCAAAAATTAGCATTAAAATAAAACTTAATACAAAAAACACAACAACAACGTGAATTGGTAAATTCGAGTATTTACGTTAGATTCTATGATATAGTGAAATAGGATAGTTGCCCTAGTGTTTTGATGCTTATTTTGGTGAGTCCTACTCTCCTGCGACGGAAGCAACTTCCCCCTCTACTTCTGCAACCCCGGCGGTGCGTTTCCGATACATAAATGAAGCTGTTAACACCTTTTATATGGAAAATTTCAAGATGTTAATTAAACGTTTGTTTTATCCTCAAAGAATTTAAATGAATATCTTCTCTTTATCTTAATCACACATTTCATTCATTATTTTGTTTAATTCTATTTCTTTCTTTATTATTGTATCTAAAACACAAATCATTTATATATATATAATACTTAGTAACACAAAGCCGAGACTCTATAAACGTGTTGATTCGCTTCTACACAAACTACTCGATTATCCAGGTCCCTTTGAATCGGGTGCCATCACATATGGTAATACGCTATCAGACGCACACAGAAATGCCATTGCAATGCTCCGGAATATTTCTGATGAAAATAGTCCCTTCTCACCTTCTAGCCACTCAACATAAAAGTCCCATCTCCCCTCCCCCCTCAGCTCCCCCCCCCACCTATTTTCGGACCCCCGATTCCTCCCCCTCCCCTCCCGCAACATGCACTCGTGACTCTCCACCACTGTACCACACAACCAGGAACAGATGTTCCGCTGACGTGCCACTGAGATCACTAGGAGTGAGTGAGCGTCGGGGCAGACGACTGGCACGCGCCTCCTCCGCGGCGGAAGGTTTCGCAACATGTCACGTGTTCAGTACAGGTCATCAAAGAGGGTTAAAAAAAAGGCAAAACAGGAAAGTGTACAAGTCCATATAATGGTCAATGTGACTATCGAGGACGCCAGTATTCTTCAGTGATTTGTTTTAACTCTTTTAATCTCAATTATTGTTGTTACTTTCCGTGGTATGCATTTTGAATCAAGGCTGTTCTTACGGACAATTGACCACACGGTGCTAACCAGGTGTGTGGTCAGCTCTTCATCTTCTTGAAAATGTCAGGTAGAGTTGACCCTTCGGCTACTGGAACTCTAGGCCTGCAAAAGTGAACAGAGCTCCCTCTCACCGGCCTGAATGAGAGCAGTATACTCTGTTCTGTCTGTTGGGTGGGTCAGACTCGCGTTTATGTAACGGCCCTTTGAGGAACAGTGCCTGGATTGTGACAAGGTTGTAGGAGTTTTTTTTACAACTCCGCACAGTGCAATGAGGATGCTCTCACACCCCCTTAGGCGCCCCCATGGGAGTCTTGTTTTGCTACCCTTTAGCCTAATCGTTTCCTCCTACGATCGTTTCCACCCGGGCGTCACTACGAGGCAGGGTATCATTCCCTTGGTGGTCAGCTCAAATTACATCAGTTGTAAGCTTTGCATGTTTAGGAAGTTCCTTCAGGTTTAAAGATTATTACATCCTAACCAAGATCTCCCGCAAGAGGACTGGGGATGGCGGGAGTGTGTTAATACTCGGTCTTTGATTCGTAGCTCCAAATAACTAGAGCACCTACATCGATATAGGGCAGTGTTCTTCAATGGGGGCGATATCGCCCACTTGGGGGCGATTTCGAGATTTTGGGGGGCGCTAGGAGCCAAAGGGGCGGTACGGGGGCGATTGGCATAAAAGTGGGCGGTAAGGGGACGCTTGTGATTTTTTAAAGAGAAAATATACGAAAAGGGGGCGGTGGGTCAAAAAAGGTTGAAGACCACTGATATAGGGGTATTGCATTCTTAGTGTTATCTTAAAATAAATATAAACTAAACATAAACAAGCTTCTTTTAAAAGAAGAACGTACACGGATTCAATTTGCAATTAAATATTTGTAGGAACACACATGAAATAATAATTTAAACATGTCATAACTGACTATAAAACAAGATTACAAAGAGAGTTTGTGTGATACACAAACTTAGAGGCGGCCCCCGTCGGAGTCGGATCCCTGTCAGATCCGCTTTGATCTCTCAACGGACGGACAGACAGACAGACGGACAGACAGGCCACACAAAACTAATATACATCTTCCGTGCTTTGATCTCTCAACGTTAGCCTTGTAAAGCCGATGTTCAAGGCAACTGCCACACTTGTTTTATGAGTTGATTACTTTACGAGTAAATACTGGTATGTTACTCGTATGTTGGAACAAAAAAAATGTGATAGATTGTGTAGTATATTAGATAATTAATTGTCTTAAAGTAGGTTTCATTTATATTGCATACTAATTAGGTTTTTTCTCTTTCAATACTGTTTGCATAAAATATTTTTAAAAATTAGATTTTGAGCTTTTAGAAAAAAAAAAAGTAGCCGTTGCATCAGAACTTTGAATGCTCTATATTATCGTGATGTCAGATTTTCATTTTGTCTTCTACTTTCTGAGCACTAAACGGGACGGACGGACGGACGGACAGACAGACAGACGGACAGACAGGCCACACAAAACTAATAGCGTCTTTTCCCCTTTCGGGGGCCGCTAAAAATTAGCGTCTTTTCTGTCGAACGTATCTCCCATTGTCTCCCCTTTCTCTTCAATTTTCACACCAGTATTTTAACATGAATTGCGACAGACCATTTCGTGGCTTTATCATTTACCAGTGATACCTAAACCGCGGCCCGCGGACCAGATCCGGCCCGCGACGTGTTTCCATCCGGCCCGCCTAAACCTCGGCACAAAGTGAAGACGATTTTTAAAAAGGTTGAAAAATGTATTTTTTTCTACGTTTTTCTTGGATGTATTTCATTTTAATCTATGGCATTTTAGAGATAATTTTTTTTTTTTTCAAATGAACAACGACGGTGTTTGTTTGTTTTTTTGGTGACAAGTGTTGACAGTTGTTTTAGGTTCTTGAATAATTCCGCTGCTGTCTTGAGCTAGTCGAGTAATATGTTGTGTGTAACACAGGGCATCAATTCTGCATCATTTTGTTTTTTTGGTAAAGTTATTTTGATATATTTGAGAGTTAATGAAATGAGAGGAACGACAACTTGAATAAGAGTGTAGAAACTTCCGGGAAAAAGTAAACACCTCTATGCCAACAAGATTTGTACAGAAGTGTTGCTGCTTTTAAAACTTATAACAAAAAAGTCGTTTAAAAATGAAAACATTAAAAAATATGGCGGCATTGTTGGTTTAAACCGCCAAGAAAAAGATCGCTAAGCTACGCCTAGTTTAATGAATTGAGAAAAAAGAGAAGAAATAAGTGAAACTAGTTGACCGGCGGCATAGCATACGCCGCTATTTACCAGGGCCGGCGACCGCAGTGGGGCCCGCATTTCATAGGACCCGCAATTTTATAGGACCCGCTCTAATTTAAAGTGTAAAAATTATTAAATTAAGCCATTTTATTACTTACAACAGATTCCCCGCGCCATCCTGTCGATTTAACATCCCTATAATTATTTGTCTGTTAAGCTATTGCTTTAAAAGAAATCAAACACATTTTTAACAAAATATAGTCATTTATAACGCTGTTAACCATCAAGCTGTAAGGAAAATAAGTCTTTGGCATATGGTTGAACACAATCTGCAATTACAAACTGAAAAGATAAAATATAATTTTTAAAAAGTCGAAGAACAAAACTCCACTTGTCTCTCTAACCTTGCTAATGCTTTTTTTTCCACCACAATTGTTCACAAATACTCGTATTAAAGGTCTTTTGCAAGTCAATGGATTTTTTTCAAAAGAATTATGGGTTATTTGCGCTCTAGAAAACTCTCTTTGACTATTAAATACATAAATAATTCGAGTTTTAAATATGGTTCTAATCTTTCGCATTATAAAATAAGTAAAGCGAATGCGTTAAAAAATTATTAATGGAGCTAAAAATAGAAATGACCTCTTTACTTGTTGCATGTTGTTGCACGTTTGACCTCTTACTTTGAGAAATAATATATAGGTAAGTCCACAGTAAGTGCAAGCTATAGAGTTGCTCAAATTATGAGAAAAAATGCGTAAAAAAAGTGGTAGTGGTGAAAGAATAAGTCTTGATTAAAAAAAAAAGCAGTTAACGCATTGTAAAACTAAATTATAGAGCAGCAGATTTTGAAATGTTTTCTATTGCCACTGAGGATTGCTCCGATAGACCTGTAACTGGAATTGATTGACTTACAAAGCCAGAGTTCATTTCTTCGCCATGTTGACTGAAGAAATTTCCGAAATTAAGAGTTAAGGACGAACACAATGTTTACAAGCACATTATTGAGTAGACAAACCTTTCAGTAATAAAACGGATGAAACCGATCTTACGTAATCGGCCTACGTGTGTAAGTAGACCTAGTAGCTACGGGTTTCTAATCAAACTATTTAAAATGGAATTATACTCTATTTCATTTTTTTTTTATCTATTCGATGATGTGGCCCGCGACATGAGTGTCGGAAATGAAAAAGGCCCGCCGGGCGAATGAGGTTGGGCATCACTGTCATATACTATTCAGCTTACACAACCAAAAACATCCGCCTAGGATACCTATGCTTATGACCAGCCCGGATCCAGCTCAGTGGTGGCCAACGTTTTTCAGATATATTTATAGCTGGATATATCAACGCAAATCACAGTCGAGTCGAATTGCACAGTGCCCCGGCGGTTTCATTCTATAATGTGGACACAAGATTCCTAGGGGCCGGAATTGACCCTCAGGCTGAAGTTTGTGCATCACTGACCCGAATGATGTCCAAAAAAAAATATAGTGAGCTAAACACTGAGCTTTAAAAAAAATAAATTTGAGTCGCCACCTTATCGGTGTTGCCCGGTGCGATCTGTACTCCTTGCTTCCCTGTAGCGATGCCACTGCTGATGCCACACTGTCTAAATTGTATAAAAGTCAAAAATAAAGTGGTCATAAGACGCAATGTCATGTAACTTGAATAAGGATTCGAACACCTGTCCCCTGATTATGCTTAACCGTCGTCCTCGAAACCTCTCTTGTATCGTTTATGAATATTTTTTTTTTGTAAGGAAGCGGAAAAGACTTCCACTCAAAATGAAATGAATCATTGCCTTATTCTGTCTAAAGATTTAGAGGGGAGTTAATTCTTACTTTGACGGAAAATAAAACAAGGGAGACACCGAGTTATTCATCCTGGCATCTGACCAAAGAACAGTGTAACCTAACCACGGCTTCGGTGTGCGAACATTTTAGATAAATAAGATCCCGCCAGAGTGTGGTCAGATTTAACATTGACTCTTGTTTAGAGATGACGCTCTTTAAAAACTAGAGGATTTCGGTTTCTGTGGCCCACGCTTAATGAGGGTGTCACCGCGCCTCCGTTTGCTATTATCTATACTACGAAGCAGAAAGTATAGCGTATGTTAGTATGTATATCCAGCATAGAAATCAAAACCGCTTGATCATCGTTGACATAACTTGGCATCAGTGTTGGAATGAGTGTCAAAATCGGCCCAGGCATTTCAATAACACCAGGCCCTTAAATTACATATCATTTGATGGACATGTAGCACTGTCTACAAAAGCAGGCTATTGCTTTATTTTGCAAAATCTTTGAGATTAAATAAATTTACACTGCAGAATGATTTCTTTTAAACACAGGGGGCCCTTCTATAAAATAAAAATATAAAACCTTTAACAACTTAATGCACATTTGCATCCATGCGGCCCTTTCAGTGACCCTACCAGCCAATTTGAGTACCGGCCCACCGGGCATTGGCCCAAATGCCCATATAAAAACAGTCCGCCTCTGCTTGGCATAAATGCTCATTAGATCATGGAGGAGACAGTAGTGTATGTTTTATATCCCTCTACAATCGGAACGCATTAAAAATATCTACATTTATCTCTATATTACATATCAGGGGCGGACCGGGTGTCAAAATCGGCCCGGGCATTTCTACACAATCAGGCCCATAAATAGCATATTATACTTGTCTTCAATATCATTATGTTTAGCTTGAGCATCGCTAACGGTACACATGCATACAGAAAGATGTATATTTTGGATTGGAAGTATAGGCCTTATGTTGCTTTTTAATTGCTAAGTGTGTAGCCCCTAAAAGGATGACTCCTACTAGATCTAGTAACACTGTCTACGGATTTATTACATTATTTCAGAAAATTAGATTACACTCTATAGGGATTTTTTAAACACGACACATAGAGGGCCGTTTTATAAGAGAATATTTTAAAACCTTTAAAAATTTCATACATAGTGGCATCAATGTGGCCCTTCGGTGGCCATAAAGGCCCATTTGGGTACCCGCCCAACGGACATTTGCCCGAATGTCCATATAGCCAGTCCGCCCCTGGTACATATCAATATTGGGCTAAACGGGTAAATCCGTTTTCAAATTCTACTTTCATTTCGGAGAAGAATGGGTTTTTGAGTCTCATGGTTTTTAGAGTGCCCCTGAGTCCACCCAACTGTAATGGGTACCTGACTTTAGTTGGGGAAAGTAAAGGCGGTTGGTCGTTGTGCTGGTCACATGACACCCTGATCGTTAACCGTTCAGCATAAAAACATGATCTTAACATCCTCTAGCCCTTAGATTGCAAGATGTAATTGGGGAACTTAACTAGTATCTTATCTTATTTTATATAATACAGAAGTTACTTCAAAAAAGAAGATGATTACGTCCTACGCGTCATGCATTCAGTCATGCATATTTACCAGTGACTTAAATTCTGCCAAGTCACTGGTTTTCCTGGCTATGTCAGTAGATCAGACAAGAGGAAGGGCTGTAGAGTTGAGGTTCTCATTCCCGCCATTCATCACTGAGACTGAAGATAACCTAGATCTATATTTCACCCGTGTACATACACTCGCATAATGTGGACATTGTTCACCCCAGTTTTTTTTTTTTTAAGGCGCTGTTTGAAAGGAGAGATTCTACACACTAACGGCCAAGTTGAGTCTGTAGAGCATGCTAGGTTTTAGCACATACTTTTGGTACGATCAAAACTGATTATTAATTAATATTTTGTTTCGGATTATTGAGTTATTTTTTTATATTTGTTGCTTTTATTGAATGAAAATTGTTTTAAAAATGTGTTTATATGTTTGAATGTTTCATTTATGTAACAAATTAAAACAATCGCAAGAGGCATTGCTACACAAGTCTATACAATATTGTTTTCATATTAATCCATCAATCTTTCGCTAGTATACAACAGTGTTTCACTAGTACAGAACAGTGTTTCACTAGTACAAAACAGTGTTTCACTAGTACAGAACAGTGTTTCACTAGTATACAACAGTGTTTCACTAGTATACAACAGTGTTTCACTAGTATACAATAGTGTTTCACTAGTA
>JADKLZ010050338.1:0-11966 GCA_021533235.1 Biomphalaria straminea | reverse complement strand
TTGTTTGTCCGAAACATGTAAATACAGAAAGGGTTTCATTGTTTGTCTGAAACATGTAAATACAGAAAGGATTTCTGTTGGTTCTAAGCATGTAAAACATAAAGGATTTCTCTAGCGGTGACTCCTTTGCATGCTTATTACTTAACCAGATTTCTTCAATGACTCCCATTGTATTGGCTTTTGAATAGGGGAATGCCTGTCTGCAAACTATTTCATTGGTTTGTCCAGATATGGCGGGTTTTTTTTTTGGTTTTGTTTAGATGACTCTTGCCTTTCCTGTTTGGCAAGCTACGCGTGATGCGTATCCTTATTTATGGCATCCTTATTTAAAAGATGCTTGGGAAAGCGAACTTTTCATCTTGTCCATAGCTTATCCTAACAACTTTCCTGAAATGTATTGCTACATGGCCATGTTTTCCTACAGCAAAGAAGCTGGTCTCTTTAGATACCCCAGGTACCGTTTACTAAAGTCAGACACAAAATATCCTTCGTTACTCTGGTAATTACATCATTGAATAGAATTGATCTATCTGATGTAAATATTTCACATGAAACGTTTGAGTGAAACCCTTGAGAACGTATAATTTGTTTTTATAGTTATAATATATTTTTCAATGCACAAACTGTAAGACACATTTCATCATGGGTGTGGAAGAAGAAGCCAGTTTGAACTTTTTAAACAAAGTGAGTCGAAATTGTTTTGTAAGAACATACTGTGTTCTTGCGTAAAGCCTATACAAATTGAGATATCTTACATCAGTTATCCGAACCGTTTGTTTATGTAGTACATTTAAATTGTTTCTAATTTTAGCATTTAATCTAGGTTGTCGCAAATTCCTTGCACGCCACTCCAAAAAGAAAGACAGTTGATCGTTTTGAATTTTCACCATTAGGGGGTCATATGGGTGCTAGGTGGTCACAACTGGTGCCAGTGTCAGACTGCGGATCTACCAGAGGAGCTGAGAATTAGTGTCATTCATTTTTTTAAACCATTTCAAAATCATGATGCGTAGGCGTGTTTAGTGAGTAGATTGGATACTCCGATATTTATTCCTATGTTTGGATATATATAATTTAATATATATATATATATTACTCTTGCTGCGCTACGGTTGAAATTGTTGATTTTTGGTATATGTTTATTTTGTCAGGAAAACAGCCAGCATTTTGCCATACGCCGGTATGGACGGCATAGAGGGACTACTAATGGTCCAAAATTTACGCTGGACAGAGCACGTATCCCATTTGGGGAACGAACGTATGCCAATGGCATTTTTTTTTTCGTGAGCTTAGACCAGCTTAGGCGCAAACTTGCCTTAGCTGACATAGAAGAAAGCACCTGGTTGCATACGGCGTCAGAACGAGACAACTGGCGGTCACTCACGAAAGCCACTGGCTACACATTTGAGACCAACAGAAAATCTGCAGCGAGGACATACGCAGACGGCGAAAAGAAAATCTAAATCGACCACAGGCGGACAATGGTTGTGTGGCAAAATATGTAAGTCACAGTTGGGGTGCGTAGCCATGGGAAATACTGCATTCCTCATTAATCTTCGACTCGAAGACAAGCCTTAGGGCTATTATAAAATATTTTCCCTACAGTTTAAACACCATTCGAACAAAGCACTGTATTGCATTTTCTCTCGATGAAGAACTTATTTATTATCTATTTTTGGGGGGGATGGGGGGGAGTGTTAACTTTTTAATGACTATATTTAATAAGCAACATGAAAAATGTTTTTAACTAAATTTGTTTCATTTGAACTACAATTGAAAACATCTGCATTTCAAGAGTAGAGTCGCTGGAATTTGAGGACACCATAAGAACAACCTGGCAGAAATGTGTGCAGGTCCTAAAAGAAATTAAAGGAGAAAGGAATTTCTTCAAAGAACTTGACAGTTCAAACTTGTACAAATGGCCTGAATTAGTTAAAAAAAACAAAAAAAAAACCCTGCTACATTGGTATTAATTTGAAATCTACTTCATAAGAATAAATACAAAATTGCAAAAAAAAAAAAAAAACACTTTTCAAAAGTACCTAACTGGAAAAAACCCACACAAAAAAAAACATTGTTGAAATTAGTTAATAGGCTGTATTAAATGTGTAAATGAATACTACATATTTATACCTTTATCATTAAACAAGCAATATAAACAAAATTTTTATATTCAAAATATATATCATTGTAAAAATTAGCAAATAGGAAATACAGGTTTGCCACCTCTACTTTAGAACAGATTTTTTTTCTCCCTTAGGCCTGATGTGTAAAGTAGTACAGTAAAGTGTCTCCTTCAGACCTTGCGCTCTATGGGGCAGATCTGTTTCTTTGCCAATGGTTAACAAGCAGGGTGTTAAGTGGCCAGCACGATGACCAACCTCCTTTACTTTCCCCAACTAAAGTCAGGTACCCATTAGAGTTGGGTGGACTCAGGGGCGCCCTAAAAATCCTGAAATTCAAAATACCAATCTTCACTGGAATTCAAACACAGGATCTCAGGTTTGGAAGCCAAGTGCTTAACAATTCTACCACTGCACCCCCGCCTGATGTGTAACCCATATGAATAGGCAACAAATTCACATCAAATACATAGATCAAATACAGTCATTTAATATGTAATACATACATATTAATAAAAGAAAGATTTCGTCCTATCTTTTCTTGGGGTGGCCAGATGCAGAAGAGTTATTACTGATACTCATTAAAATAAAAAAAAAATGTTAGTTCTCCAGAACCACAGAGATGGATCACTGGGCCTTAAGAATAAATAAAAAATTTAATTTGTTGAACAAGTTGTTTCAAAATTGTAATTAAATAATGTATTATCACATAGTACGTGTGCAAAATTTTAGAACCATAAAGAATAATTTTTTTTTACTAAGACAAAAGTGTGATTAAATAGCAGGAACTGAAAATTTCTAATTTAAATAAACAAAAAATACAAACACAATAAAATAGGTTCTGAAACAAATTCTACAACTTGATTTTCAATTACATGATGAAGGACGCAAACTTTGTCAAAGCAAATCTGCATAGAAAATAACTTGCAAAAACATGCTGAATTGTTTTAAAATATCAAACTTATGTCAAACTAAAAAACTACTTTTACAAGTTGATGTAATTTCCAACGTCCATGAAATGAAAATCAGCAATGGCAGAGAACTGTTATTTATGTTAGAAAAATCTTGAGTAAAAAAAAATCCAACTTTCTAGACAACACAGAGGCACCTGGGGACAAGATACTTTTTTGGCGCACCCCCTCACCCATTTACCATGAGCATCACATAGAAATATAGGCTTATAAATTAAAAAAGTATTTAATAATAGTATAATACAAATGACCTTAGAACGATTTACCTAACTAAAATATCTACCTAAAATAACTTTTTTTCGGAGCCTCTATGAGTGTGGCGCCTTCAACCAGCCCCCCCCTTTCCCCCGAGGGTAGCGCCAGGGATCGTACCCCCCTTGCCGCCTCCTAATTATGCTTCTGAGACAACAAAGCAAACAACAATCAGGGCTTAGAAAAAAAAAAGATGAATTCTTCTAAAAAAATATCACAAAACTTTGATCACATTTTTAAGAAGATAGAAAATAAAAAGACTATGTTCACCCCATGTGAGCAAATGTCCATTAATAAATAAATACACTTCTTTTTTTGCTTGGTATATTTAATAAATAATATCAGCTACAAATATAACTTTAATCAGAATTAAATCTGACAATTTATAATATAAAGTTTAAGTACTTCCATTCATATGGTTTTAATAATTGACCTAAAAAATAAATATGAATAAATATATCTTTTTTTGGCCCTATTAATAAATAATACATCAAAGAAAAATTGAATAAATAAATGATAAATATCACAGGTAGATTTAAAGCCAGTTGGGGTAAAGTTTATTTTACTTCATAAACATTCAAATAGTATCCCATCATGCCATTGTCTCAATTCCCTAACTTTATTAGTCAAAGAGCATTGTGGTTCATAACTTTTATTTACAAAGAAGAATGCATGTTGATATTAAAATTTTTTAATTAAATTAAATTTGCTTTATTGTTGTTAAAATTTAGCTATCCAAAATATTTTATGAGTTCTATAAGAAACTTCTGACAACCAGGGGCGTAGATAGGAATTAGTCATCAATGGAGGCCTCTGCATTTTACGTAACATTTAATATTTAATGTAAGAAAAAAACTCATTTGGGTGCTCCCATTAAGTGGGGGCCCTTGGGGATTTAAAACTTTTCCCCCACCCGAGCTACACCACTGCTAAAAACCACTATAAATTAAAAAAAAAACACAAAAACACTACAGTGCTTCATGAGAGACTAAAAAAAAACAACAAAAACTGATACATCATGCATGCTTGGAATGATAAAGTATTAAATAAATGTGGACGGATTAGAGTAAATATTGCAATCATCAGTAATGAATTATGAATCCAGATCATCATCGTCATCATCTGTGACATCAAAGTCATCATCATCATCGTCATCATCATCTTCATCCTCCTCATCATCAACCTGAAAGGGAGATAATGAAACCAAAAAATACAATGAATACAAAAACAAAATTTCTATTAGGTTCAAAACATAAAAAAAAAAAAAGGGTAAACAAAGCATCGGGTGACCATCGCCAACTACTTTTACATTAAAATGCTAAGCACCGTTAAAACCAGCAGAGTGATTAAATCATTGGAATAAGAAAACACAATAATGTAGATATAAACTCACTGACTTATCAGCAACAAACTGCTACACTTCTCTGTATATATATATTATTTTTACATATACATGAATGTATATACCCTGCGCTGATTATAATCTTTGACATGTTTAGTAAGAAGATTTTTTTGCTTATGATATCTTGGTATATGACTTTTAGAATTGATCTCAAGCCACATTTAGTCTCAAGTAGACCTTTACTTCTCCACTCTGTGAAGTTGGACAAACATTGCAAGTCATTGGCTGAAATGTCCCAAGACAAGGGGAGACGTCTTCTCCAAAAACTGCCTTGACTGAAAAGAGAATACAAGGAATAGTGCTGACCCTGTATAACGTAGACACCTGCTTGGAGGCTTAGGATTACACTAGCAACCAATCCCAGAGGAGAAGTCTCGAAGCCCAATAGTCTGACATTAAGTAATTCTACAGAATGTATAGTCTGTGTAGGTTTGAGGCCTTGTTGTGACTTTACTTGCAAAGACTATGACACAGAATGTCTAACAGACTAAATAACTTAAATTTATCTATCCATCCCAGATTTAAAAAATACAAAATAAAAATATGGTTGTGCTAAGCACTTGTCAGCCAAATAAGCATGTAAGCTCAGTGAGTCAGACTACCAGTTATTTTTATGTTTTATTCAATTGGATTTGACAATTATCTTGTTGATTTCAAACTGGACTCCATATGCCAGTTAAATTAAGATCTTGGGCATAAAGCTGGACACTGATAAGACGGTTAAGAAGTTTGGAGTGAGGTATGAAAAGTTATTTCTGTCATAGAAAGGGAAAGTTTTGCTTAGAGACAGAGATGGGATTATTAAAAACAAGACTAGGATTTGAAGTGTAATGAAAGTAAACACACATTCTTTTGACAGCTTTTAAGACGTTGATTTTAGTTTCTGAAGTAGATAATTAACTTAGCGACATTTGACTGTTCCTTCATTTCAAATTAAACTTCTTTTTTTTTAGCTCTTGTTAATCAGCATGGATTATTTTCTGCATTGTAGGCCTTTTGCCTGTGTTAAATGATTTGGTTATTTGAGTGTTACATCCATCTAGACTTTCTTTATGAGACTTTATGCTCAACTAAAAACTATTATTCTCTTTATATCTGATCTTAAAATCCACTAATCCTACTAAAAAAGAGAGAAAAACATAATAATTTGCAGTAGATGTACATCTGACAGAAGCATTTTTCAAATACTCAATACTAATTCATGTAAATTATGTGCAAATTAACAAGCTACCACAGCATTGGCAAAACTCTCCAAGCGCATCTGGGAAAATGTTAAATTGACCACAGCAACCAAAGTCCTAGTCTACAACACCTATGTTGTGAGCACTCTCCTTTATGTCAGTAAAAGCTGGTCAACATACATGTACCAAGAGCACAGATAGAATAGTTTCCACTTGCGCTGCCTGAGATGCATAATGAGCATCTCTTGGAGGGACCATGTCTTCAATCAGAAAGTTCTGAGATTGGCCAATATGAACAGCATGTATGCTCTCCTGACACAAAGAAGACTACGATGGCTCGGTCATGTCACCCGCATGCCAGACAGTAGAATCCCGAAAGAGATGTCTTATATGCTGAGGGAGTCAGATCCCAAGGGCCGCCCACAAGACTAACATACTGAGATGTCTGCAAGCGAGACATGAGAGCCACAGGCATCAACGAAAATATGTGGAAAACATAGCCAAGGACCGGAGTGAGTGGAGACAGACTGTGCGTGATGGGACAACCCTAGCTGAGAACAAAAGAATTGAGGTGGCCTAAATCAAAAGGGAAAAAAGAAAGCTGCCCTGTCCGCTTGCCCTTAATCTGATGCATACACGTGCATGAATTGTGGCAAAGTCTGCCGCTCTAGAATTGGCTTGATTAGCCACTCCGAATTCTGCCCAGTCTCAAGACTGAACCAGCACCAGTGACTCATCTGGGAGCATCCATTGCCTTTCGAGACATAAGGAGCCAAATATATGTGCTAACGTGTCATGCTAATTATTGTTTTCATTAGAACAGTCTATTTAAGCCAAAAGAATAAAAATAAAATAAAAGTTGGCAAATTAAGAAAAACAATAGTAGGTAAATTAAATAAAATAAAATAAATTTAAAAAATACAAGCATATGAACATCGAGAGAACTAATTTTAAAAAATGATTTGTGTAAAACATCAATTAATACTAAGATCTAAAAACAAAAACAAACAAAAAAAATCAATTTGTAAAAAATGAGAGCTGTACAATTCAACATGTATTCCTCACTTACACACAGCTTAATATTTAAAAGTCAGAGTCATTCATTATACGTGAGCGTACCATCTGAAACAAATAGCAATGTTGAGTAGCTGAACATTTCAAATGTGCAAACATGCTTAGGTCAGTGCACAAAATGTAAACAGTATGCATAAATAAACAGTTCAATAAGCTGTTGTTTGTTTTTAAATTTATTCATGACAGGAAACTTCTTACTTGCTGTGGAATACAATGTCAACCTATTTCTACAAACCCTCTGCCTCTAATTTGCGTTTTGTGGTTTTTCTAAGATGTACATTTTTCAAATGTTAAAAAGATGTTAATGAAAACGGTAACTACTTTACAGCCACTCCAGGTGACAATTTTTCTGAGCACAACAAGATTGAGAGGATTGTTTCTTACAGAGATTAAAAAAAAAAACCCAAAAAAACTTTGAAATTCTAAATATTTAGTTAAAAAACAGTTTACAATTTTTGAGAATATCCTAAAAATGGTTTAGAATGTGAACCTAATGACCATAAGACATACAAAAACAAACATTTTAAAATGCTATAAAGAAAAGAAATTATTAACAATAAAAAAATGAAAGAAATTAATTAATTACTATTAATAATAGTACATTTTAAAATGCTAAAAAGAAAAGACATTACAATATCAATCACAAATGAAATTTATTAATTAGTAATAAGTAGTGTCTTCAATTCTGAAGATTAATGAGGACTGCTGCATTTGTTTCAGATGTACTGATGTTCATTAGGAATTGAAGATTATTGCATCCTAAACCAAACCCAGGAAGATGGTAGGATGACAGCAGGCGGGGTTTGAACCCAGGACCATAAAGAAGCATTAGATGAATGTGAAGGCTATAATAGCTACAGAAGAAAGAGCTTACCCCTTGAACACCTGGCCGTTGAGGAAGGTATGTCGGTTGACTAGTAGAGGTTGAAAACATGGCATAATTAAAACCGTAGGGTGTCTGTGACTGCCCCAGTGATGGAATGGACGTCATAGTCTGGTTAGGCGTCAAGCCAGTAACATCAAGCAGCCTTGCTCGGAAAAGCTGAACAAAAAAATATATTTAAGAAAAATTTATTTTTAATATGTGTCCAATTAAAACCTAAATGAAAGATTCATTTTTTTAAGATATAAAAACTGATTTTAACAAATCTAGTTTGAATAGACACCATAAGAGTCTCAGCATTTGCTGTTTATACTTACTTACTGCCTTAAAGGCAAACCCTTCTAGTTATGCAATAGGTGTATACCATTATAGAGACGTTTGAAAATGATATTTGTATGCACAATTTTTATATAATCTGTAGATTTGCAGTTAAAAATACATTTGCTTATTATATAAATGGAACTTAAGGTATATAGGATATATAGGACATTATTATAATATTTTTTTTGAAGTATTGTCTATTTTTTTTAAGATAAGATATAAGAGAGACAAATGGAATGTAACTTTAGATAAACTATATGGGATTAGAAAAGAGCTCACGTCCATGTCAGCGTCTGTGTCTATCCTCTGTGCTGCTTGATAACATTCTGACAAGTATTTCAAAGCACGAGCGTGAAACATCATTTCTATCTTCACATATTCACTTAGGATTGACTGAAAATAACAAAGTTTTAAAATATCAACATGAATATTTATTCACAAATCTAACTACCACCTAAGAAACAAAAAAAAAAAAAAATCCAGATTAAGCATATAATGTATAACTGTTAGAAAATGTAGAGTAATGTACTTGCTCCTTACAATAATTAATGAAAAAAAAAGACCATTCTTCAAACCCTATGTTTTGAAAAGTAAGCAGGCATTTAAGTAGCTATGAAAATCCAAAACACAGCCAACATATTTGTCAAAATTAATGCATAAGAAACCTTATCTTTTAGAGTATGTTCAGTTATTTTAAAAAAGCCAAATCTAGGCCAAAATAATTTTTAAAAAGCCAAATATAAGTCAAACTAATTCAGCAAACAAGACTTCTGAATATCGAGTTTGTGATGTTCGATCATAAATGAATTTCTTTAGTCTGTCATTTAACTGGGTAAAATGCAAGAGGAAATAAATTCATTTATGATCTATTAACTTAACTTAGATATTCAGAAATGTAATCATATAGACTCTATTTGTATTTGAAGGAAAGCACTTTCTCGGTGTCTCCAACACTTGTCAGGTCGCATTGTTACTTTAATATAGCAAATAGTGAGAAGTAAAGCTCCACTTTCAGAACTTGCGAACTATGGGGTAGATCATGTAAAGGCCATCTGTTTTTGTGGCCTACAGTAAACGAGGGTGTCAGTGGCCAGCACAACGACCAACCGACTTTACTTTCTCAGAAATAAATTCTGATACCAAATAGAGCTGGTGGGACTCAGAGGCATCATAAAGATGCTAAAATTAAAAATTCCAGTCTGCACAAGGATTTGAACCTGGGACCCATTTGTTTGGAGACAATGTTTGATTATAAAATGTTTTACATGTTTCTGCTGTTCCTTCAGATATGAAATTAATTACATCCTGGACCAAACCTCCCCCAGGTCACTAGTGGGTTGCAGTGGGCAGGGTTTGAATCTGTACCTTTGTGACCACTGATAGTATCTAACTATTGAGAAAAGTTGGCTAAAGTAAAAAAATGTCTGTGGTAGGTTGAAGACTCTTTTCTTACCTATACATTGCTATTTTTTTTAATTAATTTCTAAATTTTTTTTAAAGACTTAGAACTGATTTTCAAATTATTTATTTGTAATGTGCCAGGATTGAAAAAAAAAGATCAATTACTTTTAAATCTGTCAGTTTATCCTTTTCAAATTTATCCATCTCTGAAATAAGTTGCTCCTTGGAGTTGCCTCCATCTTGTCGTATCTTCATCAAATCCAGTTCAGCCTGCAAATGAAAAAAAAAAAAATTTGGTTCAGAAATATATGAAGAAATGTGTTGAGACGAACAACCACAAAATGTACTGTATGTAATTTATTGAGACATTCAGTTTAACTAATATCGTCAAACTAGAACTAATTAAAATGCATAAATGTCTTGCTTTGGGAACTATGTTATTTTTTTTACCAAATTGAGATGACAACCTATTAAAATACTACAACAGGAATACATTTTTCTTCATTAAAATTTTTTAAAGCTAATATATTTTCTCTACAAGTAGAAGAGATTGTTACATAAAGAATTTTTAAAAATCTGGCATAATTATGAGAAACAGATGAAATATCTACTGCTCTGACAGGTCCCAATGAACTTAACCTTTTATTAAAAGAACAATAGAAATTAATAGATCAGTTATATGTTTCCATCTTAGACCATGACTGACTTTTGAACATTATTTATCAAGGCAAATCATATAAAAAAGAAGAAACATGGGATGAGTGGTCGAGAGGCTAAGTGCACTTAAACTTGGCAGGTTACCTATGAAGGGGGCTCGGGGTTCAACACCCAACTTGAGCAGAGTTGTGTTTACTGAGCACCTAAAGGCAGCACGGAAAACCTTCTCCCAGATACCCCCTCCCCCCACACTGGTCCACAAATGAGATTAGACCATAGTGCTCTGATCATCCCATAAGCATGAAAGTAGCGCTATATAAAAGCTATAATTATAATTTATATTTGGTAACAGTAGTTTGAACTGCTAGTGAAATGCTAAATATTTCAGTACAATGTAGAAAAAAAAAAGCACTGATCTAAATATTTTGTTACAGGATCAACCGGTGTCAAGCTTGAGTTAGAAATATGAAGAGTCTCAAACCTTAGCCTGGAAAACAGGGTTAAAGAAAATACTTTTTCATTTAAAGGTTTATTAATTTAACAAGTAATCCATTCAATTTTTCTTGACAGTTCTCTTTCACAAGCATATATATGTATATATATATATATTAATACAGTATTTTTGATCTACTATAGAAATCAATATTTTACTTTTACAGATGAATACATTATAAATAACCTTAGACTCAAGTCATGCACAAGTCTGAGTACCCAAGAAAAATAATCATGACAGAAATAAGCTAAACATGCTTATTGCCCTTTTTATAAAACTATTGTTCCAATAACTCAAAAAATTAAATCCTAACTTGCCCTTTGGGGGGACTGGGCTCTGTTGCCTTGGTTGGCAGCCAGTCCAAGAGATAGAAAAAAAAAATGCTATGACTATTTGCTGTTCATAGCCATCTCAGACTTTTGTGATACTGTGAATGACATTTAGTGTAAAGAGTGGTATTCGCCTGTGCAAGCCAAATACCACTTTGAAAATACTGAGCGCAGGCTACAGGAATTGCAATATATTGCAATTCTTCTTAACGCACTAGCTCTTATTTCCACTTTGAAAAATTGTTCCCATCCCCTAAGCAAAGAGGGGGGTGACTGAATACAAAAATTCTTAATAATATAAAAAAGCTTTAAAAGTACTAATTTTACCAGCTATGGGGTTATACATTGGGGATATGGGCCATTTCTTTTGAAAAGTTCTTTTAAAAAAATAATAAAAAAGTGATACACATCCAGTTAAAAACAAATAGTTCTCATTCAAATCAAGACAATTGAGCTCTTTGTATTGGAAAGTTTACAAAAACTGTTGCTAGCATCTTAACATATTATTCGACTGTAGGACTTAAAAATAAAAGACTCTCAATATTGTGGTAGGAGCTATTGGGTTAATCTTAGGACTTGATGACAAGCGTTACATAAATAAAACCTGGCAAAGCTATCTGAAGAGCAACAAGATTAGAACAGAGATTAATTAATGTATAAAGCCAAGGATACAATATCAGCACTGTTGGCCTGTGGGACTTTCTGTTGAAGTTTTTCTAATTTCTCTAGCTGTTTATCTTCCCTTTTTGTTGCATTTTGACTCTTTCTGACGCTGGTCTGGAATAAGAAATTAAATTACACTTAGGCTACAAAAACTAAATAAAACAAACTAATGAAAAAAAGAAAGGTTCCAGAAGTGTGGAAAAGGTTAAATTTAAA
>JADKLZ010050337.1:0-11956 GCA_021533235.1 Biomphalaria straminea | reverse complement strand
TTGTTTGTCCGAAACATGTAAATACAGAAAGGGTTTCATTGTTTGTCTGAAACATGTAAATACAGAAAGGATTTCTGTTGGTTCTAAGCATGTAAAACATAAAGGATTTCTCTAGCGGTGACTCCTTTGCATGCTTATTACTTAACCAGATTTCTTCAATGACTCCCATTGTATTGGCTTTTGAATAGGGGAATGCCTGTCTGCAAACTATTTCATTGGTTTGTCCAGATATGGCGGGTTTTTTTTTTGGTTTTGTTTAGATGACTCTTGCCTTTCCTGTTTGGCAAGCTACGCGTGATGCGTATCCTTATTTATGGCATCCTTATTTAAAAGATGCTTGGGAAAGCGAACTTTTCATCTTGTCCATAGCTTATCCTAACAACTTTCCTGAAATGTATTGCTACATGGCCATGTTTTCCTACAGCAAAGAAGCTGGTCTCTTTAGATACCCCAGGTACCGTTTACTAAAGTCAGACACAAAATATCCTTCGTTACTCTGGTAATTACATCATTGAATAGAATTGATCTATCTGATGTAAATATTTCACATGAAACGTTTGAGTGAAACCCTTGAGAACGTATAATTTGTTTTTATAGTTATAATATATTTTTCAATGCACAAACTGTAAGACACATTTCATCATGGGTGTGGAAGAAGAAGCCAGTTTGAACTTTTTAAACAAAGTGAGTCGAAATTGTTTTGTAAGAACATACTGTGTTCTTGCGTAAAGCCTATACAAATTGAGATATCTTACATCAGTTATCCGAACCGTTTGTTTATGTAGTACATTTAAATTGTTTCTAATTTTAGCATTTAATCTAGGTTGTCGCAAATTCCTTGCACGCCACTCCAAAAAGAAAGACAGTTGATCGTTTTGAATTTTCACCATTAGGGGGTCATATGGGTGCTAGGTGGTCACAACTGGTGCCAGTGTCAGACTGCGGATCTACCAGAGGAGCTGAGAATTAGTGTCATTCATTTTTTTAAACCATTTCAAAATCATGATGCGTAGGCGTGTTTAGTGAGTAGATTGGATACTCCGATATTTATTCCTATGTTTGGATATATATAATTTAATATATATATATATATTACTCTTGCTGCGCTACGGTTGAAATTGTTGATTTTTGGTATATGTTTATTTTGTCAGGAAAACAGCCAGCATTTTGCCATACGCCGGTATGGACGGCATAGAGGGACTACTAATGGTCCAAAATTTACGCTGGACAGAGCACGTATCCCATTTGGGGAACGAACGTATGCCAATGGCATTTTTTTTTTCGTGAGCTTAGACCAGCTTAGGCGCAAACTTGCCTTAGCTGACATAGAAGAAAGCACCTGGTTGCATACGGCGTCAGAACGAGACAACTGGCGGTCACTCACGAAAGCCACTGGCTACACATTTGAGACCAACAGAAAATCTGCAGCGAGGACATACGCAGACGGCGAAAAGAAAATCTAAATCGACCACAGGCGGACAATGGTTGTGTGGCAAAATATGTAAGTCACAGTTGGGGTGCGTAGCCATGGGAAATACTGCATTCCTCATTAATCTTCGACTCGAAGACAAGCCTTAGGGCTATTATAAAATATTTTCCCTACAGTTTAAACACCATTCGAACAAAGCACTGTATTGCATTTTCTCTCGATGAAGAACTTATTTATTATCTATTTTTGGGGGGGATGGGGGGGAGTGTTAACTTTTTAATGACTATATTTAATAAGCAACATGAAAAATGTTTTTAACTAAATTTGTTTCATTTGAACTACAATTGAAAACATCTGCATTTCAAGAGTAGAGTCGCTGGAATTTGAGGACACCATAAGAACAACCTGGCAGAAATGTGTGCAGGTCCTAAAAGAAATTAAAGGAGAAAGGAATTTCTTCAAAGAACTTGACAGTTCAAACTTGTACAAATGGCCTGAATTAGTTAAAAAAAACAAAAAAAAAACCCTGCTACATTGGTATTAATTTGAAATCTACTTCATAAGAATAAATACAAAATTGCAAAAAAAAAAAAAAAACACTTTTCAAAAGTACCTAACTGGAAAAAACCCACACAAAAAAAAACATTGTTGAAATTAGTTAATAGGCTGTATTAAATGTGTAAATGAATACTACATATTTATACCTTTATCATTAAACAAGCAATATAAACAAAATTTTTATATTCAAAATATATATCATTGTAAAAATTAGCAAATAGGAAATACAGGTTTGCCACCTCTACTTTAGAACAGATTTTTTTTCTCCCTTAGGCCTGATGTGTAAAGTAGTACAGTAAAGTGTCTCCTTCAGACCTTGCGCTCTATGGGGCAGATCTGTTTCTTTGCCAATGGTTAACAAGCAGGGTGTTAAGTGGCCAGCACGATGACCAACCTCCTTTACTTTCCCCAACTAAAGTCAGGTACCCATTAGAGTTGGGTGGACTCAGGGGCGCCCTAAAAATCCTGAAATTCAAAATACCAATCTTCACTGGAATTCAAACACAGGATCTCAGGTTTGGAAGCCAAGTGCTTAACAATTCTACCACTGCACCCCCGCCTGATGTGTAACCCATATGAATAGGCAACAAATTCACATCAAATACATAGATCAAATACAGTCATTTAATATGTAATACATACATATTAATAAAAGAAAGATTTCGTCCTATCTTTTCTTGGGGTGGCCAGATGCAGAAGAGTTATTACTGATACTCATTAAAATAAAAAAAAAATATTTGTTAGTTCTCCAGAACCACAGAGATGGATCACTGGGCATTAAGAATAAATAAAAAATTTAATTTGTTGAACAAGTTGTTGCAAAATTGTAATTAAATAATGTATTATCACATAGTATGTGTGCAAAATTTTAGAACCATAAAGAATAATTTTTTTACTTAGACAAAAGTGTGATTAAATAGCAGGAACTGAAAATTTCTAATTTAAATAAACAACAAATACAAACACAATAAAATAGGTTCTGAAACAATTTCTACAACTTGATTTCCAATTACATGATGAAGGACGCAAACTTTGTCAAAGCAAATCTGCATAGAAAATAACTTGCAAAAACATGCTGAATTGTTTTAAAATATCAAACTAATGTCAAACTGAAAACTACTTTTACAAGTTGATGTAATTTCCAACTTCCATGAAATGAAAATCAGCAATGGCAGAGAATTGTTATTTATGTTAGAAAAATTTTGAGTAAAAAAAACCCAACTTTCTAGACAACACAGAGGCACCTGGGGACAAGATACTTTTTTGGCACACCCCCTCACCCATTTACCATGAGCATCACATAGAAATATAGGCTTATAAATTAAAAAAGTATTTAATAATAGTATAATACAAATGACCTTAGAACGATTTACCTAACTAAAATATCTACCTAAAATAACTTTTTTTCGGAGCCTCTATGAGTGTGGCGCCTTCAACCAGCCCCCCCCTTTCCCCCGAGGGTAGCGCCAGGGATCGTACCCCCCTTGCCGCCTCCTAATTATGCTTCTGAGACAACAAAGCAAACAGCAATCAGGGCTTAGAAAAAAAAAGGATGAATTCTTCTAAAAAAAAATCACAAAACTTTGATAACATTTTTAAGAAGATAGAAAATAAAAAGACTATATTCACCCCATGTGAGCAAATGTCCATTAATAAATAAATACACTTCTTTTTTTGCTTGGTATATTTAATAAATAATATCAGCTACAAATATAACTTTAATCAGAATTAAATCTGACAATTTATAATATAAAGTTTAAGTACTTCCATTCATATGGTTTTAATAATTGACCTAAAAAATAAATATGAAAAAATATATCTTTTTTTGGCCCTATTAATAAATAATACATCAAAGAAAAATTGAATAAATAAATGATAAATATCACAGGTAGATTTAAAGCCAGTTGGGGTAAAGTTTATTTTACTTCATAAACATTCAAATAGTATCCCATCATGCCATTGTCTCAATTCCCTAACTTTATTAGTCATAGAGCATTGTGGTTCATGACTTTTATTTACAAAGAAGAATGCATGTTGATATTAAAAATTTTTAATTAAATTAAATTTGGTTTATTGTTGTTAAAATTTAGCTATCCAAAATATTTTATGAGTTCTATAAGAAACTTCTGACAACCACGGTCGTAGATAGGAATTAGTCATCAATGGAGGCCTCTGCATTTTACGTAACATTTAATATTTAATGTAAGAAAAAAACTCATTTGGGTGCTCCCCTTAAGTGGGGGCCCTTGGGGATTAAAAAATTTTCCCTCACCCTAGCTACACCACTGCTAAAAACCACTATAAATTAAAAAAAAAACCACAAAAACACTACAGTGCTTCATGAGAGACTAAAAAAAAACAACAAAAACTGATACATCATGCATGCTTGGAATGATAAAGTATTAAATAAATGTGGACGGATTAGAGTAAATATTGCAATCATCAGTAATGAATTATGAATCCAGATCATCATCATCATCATCTGTGACATCGAAGTCATCATCATCATCGTCATCATCATCTTCATCCTCCTCATCATCAACCTGAAAGGGAGATAATGAAACCAAAAAATATAATGAATACAAAAACAAAATTTCTATTAGGTTCAAAACATAAAAAAAAAAGGGTAAACAAAGCATCGGGTGACCATCGCCAACTACTTTTACATTAAAATGCTAAGCACCGTTAAAACCAGCAGAGTGATTAAATCATTGGAATAAGAAAACACAATAATGTAGATATAAACTCATTGACTTATCGGCAACAAACTGCTACACTTCTCTGTATGTTTATATTATTTTTACATTTACATGAATGTATATAACCTGCGCTGATTATAATCTTTGGCATGTTTAGTAAGAAGATTTTTTTGCCGATGATATCTTGGTATATGACTTTTAGAATTGATCTCAAGCCACATTTAGTCTCAAGTAGACCTTTACCTCTCCACTCTGTAAAGTTGGACAAACATTGCAAGTCATTGGCTGGAATGTCCCAAGACAAGGGGAGACGTCTTCTCCAAAAACTGCCTTGACTGAAAAGAGAATACTAGGAATAGTGCTGACCCTGTATAACGTAGATACCTGCTTGGAGGCTTAGGATTACACTAGCAACCAATCCCAGAGGAGAAGTCTCGAAGCCCAATAGTCTGACATTAAGTAATTCTACAGAATGTATAGTCTGTGTAGGTTTGAGTCCTTGTTGTGACTTTACTTGCAAAGACTATGACACATAATGTCTAACAGACTAAATAACTTAAGTTTATCTATCCATCCCAGATTTAAAAAAATACAAAATAAAAATATGGTTGTGCTAAGCACTTGTCAGCCAAATAAGCATGTAAGCTCAGTGAGTCAGACTACCAGTTATTTTTTATGTTTTATTCAATTGGATTTGACAATTATCTTGTTGATTTCAAACTGGACTCCATATGCCAGTTAAATTAAGAGCTTGGGCATAAAGCTGGACACTGATAAGACGGTTAAGAAGTTTGGAGTGAGGTATGAAAAGTTATTTCTGTCATAGAAAGGGAAAGTTTTGCTTAGAGACAGAGATGGGATTATTAAAAACAAGACTAGGATTTGAAGTGTAATGAAAGTAAACACACATTCTTTTGACAGCTTTTAAGACGTTGATTTTAGTTTCTGAAGTAGATAATTAACTCAGCGACATTTGACGGTTCCTTCATTTCAAATTAAACTTTTTTTTTTTAACTCTTGTTAATCAGCATGGATTATTTTCTGCATTGTAGGCCTTTTGCCTGTGTTAAATGATTTGGTTATTTGAGTGTTACATCCATCTAGACTTTCTTTATGAGACTTTATGCTCAACTAAAAACTATTATTCTCTTTATATCTGATCTTAAAATCCACTAATCCTACTAAAAAAGAGAGAAAAACATAATAATTTGCAGTAGATGTACATCTGACAGAAGCATTTTTCAAATACTCAATACTAATTCATGTAAATTATGTGCAAATTAACAAGCTACCACAGCATTGGCAAATCTCTCCAAGCGCGTCTGGGAAAATGTTAAATTGACCACAGCAACCAAAGTCCTAGTCTACAACACCTATGTTGTGAGCACTCTCCTTTATGGCAGTGAAAGCTGGTCAACATACATGTACCAAGAGCACAGATAGAATAGTTTCCACTTGCGCTGCCTGAGATGCATAATGGGCATCTCTTGGAGGGACCATGTCTCCAATCAGAAAGTTCTGAGATTGGCCAATATGAACAGATTGTATGCTCTCCTGACACAAAGAAGACTACGCTGGCTCGGTCATGTCACCCGCATGCCAGACGGTAGAATCCCGAAAGAGATGTCTTATATGCTGAGGGAGTCAGATCCCAAGGGTCGCCCACAAGACTAACATACTGAGATGTCTGCAAGCGAGACATGAGAGCCACAGGCATCAACGAAAATATGTGGAAAACATAGCCAAGGACCGGAGTGCGTGGAGACAGACTGTGCGTGATGGGACAACCCTAGCTGAGAACAAAAGAATTGAGGTGGCCTAAATCAAAAGGGAAAAAAGAAAGCTGCCCTGTCCGCTTGCCCTTAATCTGATGCATACACGTGCATGAATTGTGGCAAAGTCTGCCGCTCTAGAATTGGCTTGATTAGCCACTCCGAATTCTGCCCAGTCTCAAGACTGAACCAGCACCAGTGACTCATCTGGGAGCATCCATTGCCTTTCGAGACATAAGGAGCCAAATATATGTGCTAACGTGTCATGCTAATTATTGTTTTCATTAGAACAGTCTATTTAAGCCAAAAGAATAAAAATAAAATAAAAGTTGGCAAATTAAGAAAAACAATAGTAGGTAAATTAAATAAAATAAAATAAATTTAAAAAATACAAGCATATGAACATCGAGAGAACTAATTTTAAAAAATGATTTGTGTAAAACATCAATTAATACTAAGATCTAAAAACAAAAACAAACAAAAAAAATCAATTTGTAAAAAAATGAGAGCTGTACAATTCAACATGTATTCCTCACTTACACACAGCTTAATATTTAAAAGTCAGAGTCATTCATTATACGTGAGCGTACCATCTGAAACAAATAGCAATGTTGAGTAGCTGAACATTTCAAATGTGCAAACATGCTTAGGTCAGTGCACAAAATGTGAACAGTATGCATAAATAAACAGTTCAATAAGCTGTTGTTTGTTTTTAAATTTATTCATGACAGGAAACTTCTTACTTGCTGTGGAATACAATGTCAACCTCTTTCTACAAACCCTCTGCCTCTAATTTGCATTTTGTGGTTTTTCTAAGATGTACATTATTCAAATGTTAAAAAGATGTTAATGAAAACGGTAACTACTTCACAGCCACTCCAGGTGACAATTTTTCTGAGCACAACAAGATTGAGAGGATTGTTTCTTACAGAGATTAAAAAAAAACAAAAAACTTTGAAATTCTAAATATTTAGTTAAAAAACAGTTTACAATTTTTGAGAATATCCTAAAAATGGTTTAGAATGTGAACCTAATGACCATAAGACATACAAAAACAAACATTTTAAAATGCTATAAAGAAAAGAAATTATTAACAATAAAAAAATGAAAGAAATTAATTAATTACTATTAATAATAGTACATTTTAAAATGCTAAAAAGAAAAGACATTACAATATCAATCACAAATGAAATTTATTAATTAGTAATAAGTAGTGTCTTCAATTCTGAAGATTAATGAGGACTGCTGCATTTGTTTCAGATGTACTGATGTCCATTAAGAATTGAAGATTATTGCATCCTAAACCAAACCCAGGAAGATGGTAGGGATGACAGCAGGCAGGGTTTAAACCCAGGACCATAAAGAAGCATAAGATGAATGTGAAGGCTATAATAGCTACAGAAGAAAGAGCTTACCCCTTGAACACCTGGCCGTTGAGGAAGGTATGTCGGTTGACTAGTAGAGGTTGAAAACATGGCATAATTAAAACCGTAGGGTGTCTGTGACTGCCCCAGTGATGGAATGGACGTCATAGTCTGGTTAGGCGTCAAGCCAGTAACATCAAGCAGCCTTGCTCGGAAAAGCTGAACAAAAAAATATAATTAAGAAAAATTTATTTTAAATATGTGTCCCATTAAAACCTAAATGAAAGATTCATTTTTTTAAGATATAAAAACTGATTTTAACAAATCTAGTTTGAATAGACACCATAAGAGTTCCAACATTTGCTGTTCATACTTACTTACTGCCTTAAAGGCAAACCCTTCTAGTTATGCAATAGGTGTATACCATTATAGAGACGTTTGAAAATGATATTTGTATGCACAATTTTTATATAATCTGTAGATTTGCAGTTAAAAATACATTTGCTTATTATATAAATGGAACTTAAGGTATATAGGATATATAGGACATTATTATAATATTTTTTTTGAAGTATTGTCTATTTTTTTTAAGATAAGATATAAGAGAGACAAATGGAATGTAACTTTAGATAAACTATATGGGATTAGAAAAGAGCTCACGTCCATGTCAGCGTCTGTGTCTATCCTCTGTGCTGCTTGATAACATTCTGACAAGTATTTCAAAGCACGAGCGTGAAACATCATTTCTATCTTCACATATTCACTTAGGATTGACTGAAAATAACAAAGTTTTAAAATATCAACATGAATATTTATTCACAAATCTAACTACCACCTAAGAAACAAAAAAAAAAAAAAATCCAGATTAAGCATATAATGTATAACTGTTAGAAAATGTAGAGTAATGTACTTGCTCCTTACAATAATTAATGAAAAAAAAAGACCATTCTTCAAACCCTATGTTTTGAAAAGTAAGCAGGCATTTAAGTAGCTATGAAAATCCAAAACACAGCCAACATATTTGTCAAAATTAATGCATAAGAAACCTTATCTTTTAGAGTATGTTCAGTTATTTTAAAAAAGCCAAATCTAGGCCAAAATAATTTTTAAAAAGCCAAATATAAGTCAAACTAATTCAGCAAACAAGACTTCTGAATATCGAGTTTGTGATGTTCGATCATAAATGAATTTCTTTAGTCTGTCATTTAACTGGGTAAAATGCAAGAGGAAATAAATTCATTTATGATCTATTAACTT
Source organism: Biomphalaria straminea (assembly GCA_021533235.1). NCBI lineage: Eukaryota > Metazoa > Mollusca > Gastropoda > Planorbidae > Biomphalaria > Biomphalaria straminea. The sequence continues at coordinate 2,877 of JADKLZ010050337.1, read as the reverse complement.
AAGTAAGATATTCAGAAATGTAATCATATAGACTATATTTGTATTTGAAGGAAAGCACTTTCTCTGTCTCCAACACTTGTCAGGTCGCATTGTTACTTTAATATAGCAAGTAGTGAGAAGTAAAGCTCCACTTTCAGAACTTGCGATCTATGGGGTAGATCATGTAAAGGCCATCTGTTTTTGTAGCCTACAAACCAACCGACTTTACTTTCTCAGAAATAAATTCTGATACCAAAATAGAGCTGGTGGGACTCAGAGGCATCATAAAGATGCTAAAATTAAAAATTCCAGTCTGCACAAGGATTTGAACCTGGGACCCATTTGTTTGGAGACAATGTTTGATTATAAAATGTTTTACATGTTTCTGCTGTTCCTTCAGATATGAAATTAATTACATCCTGGACCAAACCTCCCCCAGGTCAATAGTGGGTTGCAGTGGGCAGGGTTTGAATCTGTACCTTTGTGACCACTGATAGTATCTAACTATTGAGAAAAGTTGGCTAAAGTAAAAAAATGTCTGTGGTAGGTTGAAGACTCTTTTCTTGCCTATACATTACTATTTTTTTTTAATTAATTTCTAAATTTTTTTAAAGACTTAGAACTGATTTTCAAATTATTTCTTTGTAATGTGCCAGGATTGAAAAAAAAAAAGATCAATTACTTTTAAATCTGTCAGTTTATCCTTTTCAAATTTATCCATCTCTGAAATAAGTTGCTCCTTGGAGTTGCCTCCATCTTGTCGTATCTTCATCAAATCAAGTTCAGCCTGCAAATGAAGAAAAAAAAAGTATTTTGCTTCAGAAATATATGAAGAAATGTGTTGAGACGAACAACCACAAAATGTACTGTATGTAATTTATTGAGACATTCAGTTTAACTAATATCGTCAAACTAGAACTAATTAAAATGCATAAATGTCTTGCTTTGGGAACTATGTTATTTTTTTTACCAAATTGAGATGACAACCTATTAAAATACTACAACAGGAATACATTTTTCTTCATTAAAATTTTTTAAAGCTAATATATTTTCTCTACAAGTAGAAGAGATTGTTACATAAAGAATTTTTAAAAATCTGGCATAATTATGAGAAACAGATGAAATATCTACTGCTCCGACAGGTCCCAACGAACTTAACCTTTTATTAAAAGAACAATAGAAATTAATAGATCAGTTATATGTTTCCATCTTAGACCATGACTGACTTTTGAACATTATTTATCAAGGCAAATCATATAAAAAAGAAGAAACATGGGATGAGTGGTCGAGAGGCTAAGTGCGCTTAAACTTGGCAAGGTTACCTATGAAGGGGGCTCGGGGTTCGACACCCGACTTGAGCAGAGTTGTGTTTACTGAGCACCTAAAGGCAGCATGGAAAACCTTCTCCCAGATACCCCCTCCCCCCACACTGGTCCACAAATGAGATTAGACCATGGTGCTTTGATCATCCCATAAGCATGAAAGTAGCGCTATATAAAAGCTATAATTATAATTTATATTTGGTAACAGTAGTTTGAACTGCTAGTGAAATGCTAAATATTTCAGTACAATGTAGAAAAAAAAAAGCACTGATCTAAATATTTTGTTACAGGATCAACCGGTGTCAAGCTTGAGTTAGAAATATGAAGAGCCTCAAACCTTAGCCTGGAAAACAGGGTTAAAGAAAATACTTTTTCATTTAAAGGTCTATTAATTTAGTAATAACAACAAGTAATCAATTCTATATACAAAGCATGAAAATTTTTCTAGACAGTTCTCTTTCACAAGCATATATATGTATATATATATTAATACAGTATTTTTGATCTACTATAGAAATCAATATTTTACTTTCACACATGAATACATTATAAATAACCTTAGACTCAAGTCATGCACAAGTCTGAGTACCCAAGAAAAATAATCATGACAGAAATAAGCTAAACATGCTTATTGCCCTTTTTATAAAACTATTGTTCCAATAACACAAAAAAATTAAATCCTGACTTGCCATTTGGGGGGACTGGGCTCTGTTGCCTTGGTTGGCAGCCAGTCCAAGAGATAGAAAAAAAATGCTATGACTATTTGCTGTTCATAGCCATCTCAGACTTTTGTGATACTGTGAATGACATTTAGTGTAAAGAGCGGTATTCGCCTGTGCAAGCCAAATACCACTTTGAAAATACTGAGCGCAGGCTACAGGAAATACAATATATTGCAATTCTTCTTAACACATTAGCTCTTATTTCCACTTTGAAAAATTGTTCCCATCCCCTAAGCAAAGAGGGGGTGACTGAATACAAAAATTCTTAATAATATAAAAAAGCTTTAAAAGTACTAATTTTACCAGCTATGGGGTTATACATTGGGGCTATGGGCCATTTCTTTGAAAAGTTCTTTTAAAAAAATAATAAAAAAGTGATACACATCCAGTTAAAAACAAATAGTTCTCATTCAAATCAAGACAATTGAGCTCTTTGTATTGGAAAGTTTACAAAAACTGTTGCTAGCATCTTAACATATTATTCGACTGTAGGACTTAAAAATAAAAGACTCTCAATATTGTGGTAGGAGCTATTGGGTTAATCTTAGGACTTGATGACAAGCGTTACATAAATAAAACCTGGCAAAGCTATCTGAAGAGCAACAAGATTAGAACAGAGATTAATTAATGTATAAAGCCAAGGATACAATATCAGCACTGTTGGCCTGTGGGACTTTCTGTTGAAGTTTTTCTAATTTCTCTAGCTGTTTATCTTCCCTTTTTGTTGCATTTTGACTCTTTCTGACGCTGGTCTGGAATAAGAAATTAAATTATACTTAGGCTACAAAAACTAAATAAAACATACTTATGAAAAAAAGAAAGGTTCCAGAAGTGTGGAAAAGGTTAAATTTAAA
>JADKLZ010050336.1:0-13531 GCA_021533235.1 Biomphalaria straminea | reverse complement strand
GTGAAACATCACAAGTGTGAAACATCACAAGTGTGAAACATCACAAGGATGAAACATTACACTTGTGAAGCGAGTTGGGAAAAATCGCGAGCGTGAAACATCTTTTCCAGAAAATATGATTACGCTTTTATTTTTCTACTTAGATCGGTTGCTGAAGTTGAATGAACATTAGATTAAAATGTTATCGTTACGAAATCAAGACTTTGATCTTCCTATATTAACTCCTAAAATAAACCAATTGGAACAAGAGATCCCCTATCAAATACATGTATCATAATTATCATTTTCCGCAAGAAAGTCTTGAGCCTTAGTTTACGACATTATGTTAAGACATGGCTGTTGTACTGCTTTCCTATTATCTAGACACTCAATCTCTTTGGTTTTAAAAACTGTAAAACGATATATCACTTTTCGTTTCAATATAAATAAAAATCCGTGTTTTTATAAATGAAGAAAACAACCCAGATCTAGATCTCGTTGCCAGCAACCTAAAGCAAAGCATGAAAACCTTTTTTTTTACACATTGACACAGGTAAGTTTTATGCTTATGAATAAACCTAAAAATCTGGGTGATAAAAACATATCACAAAAGGAATCCCAAAGTGCATTAGCTCCCCTTTTTTTTAACTTTCAATTCCCTTTTCTTTTTTTTTTTTGTCGCGCAGACCAAATGTCCAGGGAAGACTTTCAAAGTCTCAGTGCCCTAGGAGAAGTCTTACAGACGTTTCACAGAAAGTCAACAGAGAGGTATTAGTGAGATGAACTACACAAATCAATGTCAGCATTGTGTTTTGTTTTTAAACCACAAGTCTAATGGACATTTTGTTTTTTCTCTTTGACCTGGACAACAACAAAAAAAAAGGTGTCCAATTAAATTTGAGCAGGGAAGTGAGATCAATTATTGATGGTCGGCTGAGCGATACATTTAACATTCTCCACAACTAGTTACCACACCTCACACACACTCTGTTAATCGATTTTTGTTTTACATTAACGCGCTTCTTATGCCAACGTATTATATAAACACATTCTCTGAATAGATCAGTTATAACAACAACACTACTTCCAACATTGATACATCAGATCAACACATTCCTTACATTCAACCCTCTCCCTTTTCCCCTCTAACACAATATTCAATACTCTCTTTCATAATCACTAATTAATAGCCAATTATTAAACCTTACATGGGAGATGAGAATCGCCATCCCAAACGACTTCTGTACGGGTAGCTATGTACAGGAAAGCGCTCCCAGAGGAGGGGTCAATACAAGCGCTATAAAGTCACCCTTAAGAGCTTCTTCAAGGAGCTTTATATTAACATCGGGAAGCAATAGCCCTCGTTCGTTCCTCAAGGCGTGAAGCAGTGAGTGTCGGAGTCACGAGATATGAAGCAAGCATGAAAGAGCGTCGAACCAACAAAAAGCTGAGAGAAGAAGAAGGACTATCTGCAACTGACCAAACCAAGCCCATGCCACAAATGTGGCCAGCTTTTAAAAGCGAGGATTGGACTTTACAGCCATCTTCGTGTTCATAGGAAATGAGAAATGTGCTCATCTCCAACTACGAAGGGGGAGCTATATTAGACCTTACAGAAATATTCCATTCGACTTCCTTGATGTGTACTCGACCCTTAGCGAAAGCACTACTTAGAGCTTGAGATCTACCATGTTACAAAAGACCTAGGCTCAGCGGATCATAAAAATTTTCCTGAGGCTGATGAAGACATGGATTTTTGTCATGGTATTGTATATTTTACTGTGATAATTTTCTGTACTTTGGTGTTTATCATATTAATTAAAAACAAATCAAATAATAATTGGTCTTAATTTAAAGGTATCAAAGTTAACTGTTGTAGAATGTAAGGATCCCGCTTTTGGAGATTGATTTAATGGATTCTAAATTTTTAAGGCATTGAAGTTTGTTTTTTTTATTTACAGTGTTTAAAGTGTCATGGTATTGGTCAAAAGAGAAAGTTGCTTAAATCAAACTAAAACAAATTTATACAAAGAGAAGAAATAGTTGTTTGTCCTGTATATTTAGCATGTAATGAATGAGAAATAAAAAAATGAACAAACCTCACTGTGGAACTCTTGCTCCTGAAAGTTTGAAGAACGGCAATGTTCACAAGAGCAATATTGACTAGTTGGACAGGTAGATTCACTGAACTGTGGTAATGCGTGAGTTAGACTGGAACTAAATCCACTCTCTAATCCTAATTGCATAGTCAGGTGTACGTAAGGTCGAATGCTATCGCCCTGAACTCCTATCACAGACCTGCCGTGATAGGATTTGAAAGCGCCAGGTTTATTCGATGTTACCGGAAATTGCCTCAGCCATGTACGGGGACTTCCTAAAGACGTGTTTGTCTGCAGTTGATCAATGGCCAGCTTTTCTTTGCACATTTTATTCGTTCTGCCAGGTTTGCAAGGCGCAAGGTGCCCCTTTTTGGCGGCGATGATGGAAGACCGTCGCATGTACTGCCTCCTCCTGGGTAAAGATTTATGATGTCCGCGGCTTTTAGAGGAGGAGCCTATAAGCGGTGAGTCAGAATCCGAGAGCTGACTACTTTGAGATGGAGCGTCGGAGAATTCCACCGAGCTCCTGTTAAGCTCGGGACTATCCAGACTTCGACTAGCACAACTCTCAAAGATTTGTTTCCTGGAATGATCTATGGCTCTTAGCTTAGCCTCGTTTTCGAGCCATTGTAAGTGACTTAGAGATTTGCTGTGAACATTATAGTCTGACCCAGTTGCATGTTTTCCTATCAAGCTGTCATAAGCTGTGGCACTAGGCGACTCCCTCTGCCGTGGAGTCTGACGCCGAGGAAGAAGGCTTGTAGTCTCATCAGCAGCCACGACGCCAGAGGTCTCGATGTCATCATGCAAACGAGTTCTGACGGTGATATTGTCTTTGTGGGTGATATATTTGGGTTGCTGTTTTTTCCAGTGTTTGTCTCTACCTCGCACATCTGTATAGGATAAAATTCGGTCTCGAGAGGCGCTAAACATCATTGATGACACGAAGTCAGGCTCGTTCGCTTTCCGAAGTTGGCGGAGATCCAGCAACGACGCGTTGCTGTGTTGGTTTCCATAGCAACGATGTGTGTTGCTGCCTCGCCGTAGTAAATCGTGAGACGACACAGACACTGACTTGCTTCTCAGAATTGGCTTGCCCTCTCGGTAAGCTCTTGCGCAACGTAGTGCGTCATCTAAATACAGAGAAGACTTCCGCCTTGGACTAGGATTCAGCCTAGGTGGCTTGGTTTGCTCTGGCAAAGACTTCAACTCAATGTCATAGGGAGGCACTACACACTGTGTTGATTGTGGCAGCGTCATATCTGTGGCATCGACAGCACAACGTTCATTAACTTTCCTGCATCTCTTGGTTGCTGTGGTTTTACATCTCCCACAGTCCTCCTCAACAACCACATCGTCATCCCTTGCCCCGCGAATGTCGGAGTCCAAATTGTCCAGTTCAATAGCCTCCACGATTCTCATGGCTTTCGCCATCAGTCCAGCTTCTCCAGCAGTGAGGCACATCAACGAACAGATCGAGCTGACCAGCGAGAAGGGGGCGACACGACTGTGAGCTGGACATCCAAACAGCAGCTGGTCATCGCGAATGAACATTGTACGACTTTCCTCAGCTAGTTACATCGTCTCAACAACATAAGGCTGCCCCATGAGCTAGCCTTGGTCTTGTTGACTTCCATGTATGTTGGCCACTTTGAGCAACATATCTTCAATAAAACATCAAAATTCTTAGTTGTATTTCCAATCACATAGTCAATGTGTCGTTACATAATGCACTTATCCAAAAAGAAGCACCAAGAAAAAAAAAACGAAAAACGAAACATTGCTTTACACAGGTAATGTCCTATCTAGCAAAAAATTCAATACGACGCTACCCTAAGGGGCCTACAAATCGATACAACGATGTATCGATTTGATCCATGCCCACTGAACCATTCTTAGTCTGATATAATGAAAAAAAAGATATAACTGGAGCGAAGCCGTCAGGCCAATCAAGCGTAACAAGTACGCTACGGATATACTGGAACGCACAAGACATAGCGCCTTAAAATCTAAACCGGAAATCAAGGGGTTTAATTCGAAATGAAAGGTTCAAATTGAAACCGGAAATGAACGATTTATACTTGAAAAATGATTTGTGTTTTTGAGGATAACTTGTTTATGAGTGGAACCCTTGCAACGGTGAAAACTTCAAGGAGTCGACACGAAGAAGAAGATGTTACCTTAAACATATTACATATATATATTTATAAAACAAAAAATAATAAATTTAAAGGAAGATAGTAATTCTAAGATCCGTTTTTGAGATCAGCTTTTCAGGCCTATGGATCCAGGTTCCTGAAGATTTCATAAGCTTTTGACTTAAATAGAGAAAGAAAGAAAGAGAGACGGTAAGACATACATAAGTATTTGTTTGATTAAATGAGAAGAACTATGCGTCTGGAAGAGATGTAAACTCAAGAGAGAGAGAGAGAGATGTGTGTTTGTTTATAACAGATATAACAAACAGAAGTCGAAACAAGTAGAAAAAGATGAAGAACTGAAAGAGAAATAATTTCATCTACAAGTGTTTCACACTAAAAAGAAAGGAGTGTTGTGTTGAGAGAGAGAGAGAGAATGGAGAGTAAGGGAGAGTGTGTGTGTGTGTGTGAGAGAGAGAGAGGGAAAGTCTTTGACTATTAGCACCCTATTATTCATAAGGGGAATTAATCTACAAACAAGAGAATATAGCAAATACTTTAATTTTAAAAAAAAACTCTTATATTATGTATGTTGTATCAATTAGTTTCCATCAGTCATGTAAATACATTTGTAATTGATATAGACCAACAATAATAAATCGGTTTGATTAGAAATAGTTTTACCAATTTTTTTTTTTTGGCGCAATTGAATGCTTGTTGGCTAAGCTTTCTCAATATTATATGATCCTATCACTTGTCTGGACCAGTTAGAAAAGAAGGAGGGGGTATCTGTGTGAATATTAGCGTGATCGCATTTTAAATGCATTTATATAAAAAAAATAAAGTTCAACTAGCTGGATTGGAACTCGAAATCTCTAGCCTCCTCAAGTCAACGCACTAACCACTCTGCCAGCGAAACACTTATAATAATATAAGGTTTTATAATTATCTATTGTTAGCTTCAAATTTGAAAGCGGCGATGTATAAAGGGGGGGGGCTGATTCAACTTATCCCACCTCATCCTTGCTCGATACAAAAAGTAATAATTAATTACCGATAGTTAATTAACTATGTATTGCTATTGAGTTTTGCTTTCTAAGGTAAAAGAAATAATTGTGCGAAATTCCAGCTTGATCCGAGATTGGGGGTGGGAGAAATAATGTGTACAAACATTTTTTTTTCCGGACAGACAGACAGTCAGACAGACAGAGTGATTTGATGTAAGCTTTGTAAAGAGATAAATTGTCAGAAGATTTGTATGTTACGCAAGAATGGGCGTACTGTCCGCAGTACGATGACCTCCAGACTTTCAGAGATCGCTTCTCAGCCTGAACTAATTATTTGTTTTTCATCCACGGTGAGTAGAGAGTAGAGTCGGTACATTGGATTAGAGAGTGTAGTCAGTACACGCAAATAGAGAGTGCAGCCAGTACTTTCAATTAGAGGCTGCAATCAGTGCTTTGAATTAAAGACTTCAGTCAGTACTTTTGATTAGAGAGTACAGTCAGTACCTTCAAGCGTTACTTTTGATTAGAGACCAGTGAATTTCAGTCGGTACTTTTGATTAGAGACTTAAGTCGTTACTTTTGATTAGAGACTTCAGTCAGTACTTTGGATTAGAGACTGCAGTCATTACTTTTGATTAGAGACTTCTGTCGGTACTTTTGATAAGAGACTTAAGTCAGTACCTTCGATTAGAGACTTAGTCAGTACTTTTGATTACAGACTTTAGTCGGTTATATAGATTACTAACTAATCTGTCCCTCAGCTGTAATCAACTTATTTTTCCAACAATTATTCCATTACTTAGAGACGAGAAACGTGCCCATTTAATTCTTTCTCTGATATTTCTTTGTTATTCTTATCAGTGGCCTACCAAGGATGTTATGCGGCCCGACCCCCACCTCCCGAAGGTGTTCGTAATCCAACTTTGCGTAAGAAGTCACCAACAACACATTACTTACACAATTAACCAACTGCCAAATCAAAAATTAGCATTAAAATAAAACTTAATACAAAAAACACAACAACAACGTGAATTGGTAAATTCGAGTATTTACGTTAGATTCTATGATATAGTGAAATAGGATAGTTGCCCTAGTGTTTTGATGCTTATTTTGGTGAGTCCTACTCTCCTGCGACGGAAGCAACTTCCCCCTCTACTTCTGCAACCCCGGCGGTGCGTTTCCGATACATAAATGAAGCTGTTAACACCTTTTATATGGAAAATTTCAAGATGTTAATTAAACGTTTGTTTTATCCTCAAAGAATTTAAATGAATATCTTCTCTTTATCTTAATCACACATTTCATTCATTATTTTGTTTAATTCTATTTCTTTCTTTATTATTGTATCTAAAACACAAATCATTTATATATATATAATACTTAGTAACACAAAGCCGAGACTCTATAAACGTGTTGATTCGCTTCTACACAAACTACTCGATTATCCAGGTCCCTTTGAATCGGGTGCCATCACATATGGTAATACGCTATCAGACGCACACAGAAATGCCATTGCAATGCTCCGGAATATTTCTGATGAAAATAGTCCCTTCTCACCTTCTAGCCACTCAACATAAAAGTCCCATCTCCCCTCCCCCTCCGCCCCCCCCCCCCCTATTTTCGGACCCCCCCCCGGATTCCCCCCCCTCCCCTCCCGCAACATGCACTCGTGACTCTCCACCACTGTACCACACAACCAGGAACAGATGTTCCGCTGACGTGCCACTGAGATCACTAGGAGTGAGTGAGCGTCGGGGCAGACGACTGGCACGCGCCTCCTCCGCGGCGGAAGGTTTCGCAACATGTCACGTGTTCAGTACAGGTCATCAAAGAGGGTTAAAAAAAAGGCAAAACAGGAAAGTGTACAAGTCCATATAATGGTCAATGTGACTATCGAGGACGCCAGTATTCTTCAGTGATTTGTTTTAACTCTTTTAATCTCAATTATTGTTGTTACTTTCCGTGGTATGCATTTTGAATCAAGGCTGTTCTTACGGACAATTGACCACACGGTGCTAACCAGGTGTGTGGTCAGCTCTTCATCTTCTTGAAAATGTCAGGTAGAGTTGACCCTTCGGCTACTGGAACTCTAGGCCTGCAAAAGTGAACAGAGCTCCCTCTCACCGGCCTGAATGAGAGCAGTATACTCTGTTCTGTCTGTTGGGTGGGTCAGACTCGCGTTTATGTAACGGCCCTTTGAGGAACAGTGCCTGGATTGTGACAAGGTTGTAGGAGTTTTTTTTACAACTCCGCACAGTGCAATGAGGATGCTCTCACACCCCCTTAGGCGCCCCCATGGGAGTCTTGTTTTGCTACCCTTTAGCCTAATCGTTTCCTCCTACGATCGTTTCCACCCGGGCGTCACTACGAGGCAGGGTATCATTCCCTTGGTGGTCAGCTCAAATTACATCAGTTGTAAGCTTTGCATGTTTAGGAAGTTCCTTCAGGTTTAAAGATTATTACATCCTAACCAAGATCTCCCGCAAGAGGACTGGGGATGGCGGGAGTGTGTTAATACTCGGTCTTTGATTCGTAGCTCCAAATAACTAGAGCACCTACATCGATATAGGGCAGTGTTCTTCAATGGGGGCGATATCGCCCACTTGGGGGCGATTTCGAGATTTTGGGGGGCGCTAGGAGCCAAAGGGGCGGTACGGGGGCGATTGGCATAAAAGTGGGCGGTAAGGGGACGCTTGTGATTTTTTAAAGAGAAAATATACGAAAAGGGGGCGGTGGGTCAAAAAAGGTTGAAGACCACTGATATAGGGGTATTGCATTCTTAGTGTTATCTTAAAATAAATATAAACTAAACATAAACAAGCTTCTTTTAAAAGAAGAACGTACACGGATTCAATTTGCAATTAAATATTTGTAGGAACACACATGAAATAATAATTTAAACATGTCATAACTGACTATAAAACAAGATTACAAAGAGAGTTTGTGTGATACACAAACTTAGAGGCGGCCCCCGTCGGAGTCGGATCCCTGTCAGATCCGCTTTGATCTCTCAACGGACGGACAGACAGACAGACGGACAGACAGGCCACACAAAACTAATATACATCTTCCGTGCTTTGATCTCTCAACGTTAGCCTTGTAAAGCCGATGTTCAAGGCAACTGCCACACTTGTTTTATGAGTTGATTACTTTACGAGTAAATACTGGTATGTTACTCGTATGTTGGAACAAAAAAAATGTGATAGATTGTGTAGTATATTAGATAATTAATTGTCTTAAAGTAGGTTTCATTTATATTGCATACTAATTAGGTTTTTTCTCTTTCAATACTGTTTGCATAAAATATTTTTAAAAATTAGATTTTGAGCTTTTAGAAAAAAAAAAAGTAGCCGTTGCATCAGAACTTTGAATGCTCTATATTATCGTGATGTCAGATTTTCATTTTGTCTTCTACTTTCTGAGCACTAAACGGGACGGACGGACGGACGGACAGACAGACAGACGGACAGACAGGCCACACAAAACTAATAGCGTCTTTTCCCCTTTCGGGGGCCGCTAAAAATTAGCGTCTTTTCTGTCGAACGTATCTCCCATTGTCTCCCCTTTCTCTTCAATTTTCACACCAGTATTTTAACATGAATTGCGACAGACCATTTCGTGGCTTTATCATTTACCAGTGATACCTAAACCGCGGCCCGCGGACCAGATCCGGCCCGCGACGTGTTTCCATCCGGCCCGCCTAAACCTCGGCACAAAGTGAAGACGATTTTTAAAAAGGTTGAAAAATGTATTTTTTTCTACGTTTTTCTTGGATGTATTTCATTTTAATCTATGGCATTTTAGAGATAATTTTTTTTTTTTTCAAATGAACAACGACGGTGTTTGTTTGTTTTTTTGGTGACAAGTGTTGACAGTTGTTTTAGGTTCTTGAATAATTCCGCTGCTGTCTTGAGCTAGTCGAGTAATATGTTGTGTGTAACACAGGGCATCAATTCTGCATCATTTTGTTTTTTTGGTAAAGTTATTTTGATATATTTGAGAGTTAATGAAATGAGAGGAACGACAACTTGAATAAGAGTGTAGAAACTTCCGGGAAAAAGTAAACACCTCTATGCCAACAAGATTTGTACAGAAGTGTTGCTGCTTTTAAAACTTATAACAAAAAAGTCGTTTAAAAATGAAAACATTAAAAAATATGGCGGCATTGTTGGTTTAAACCGCCAAGAAAAAGATCGCTAAGCTACGCCTAGTTTAATGAATTGAGAAAAAAGAGAAGAAATAAGTGAAACTAGTTGACCGGCGGCATAGCATACGCCGCTATTTACCAGGGCCGGCGACCGCAGTGGGGCCCGCATTTCATAGGACCCGCAATTTTATAGGACCCGCTCTAATTTAAAGTGTAAAAATTATTAAATTAAGCCATTTTATTACTTACAACAGATTCCCCGCGCCATCCTGTCGATTTAACATCCCTATAATTATTTGTCTGTTAAGCTATTGCTTTAAAAGAAATCAAACACATTTTTAACAAAATATAGTCATTTATAACGCTGTTAACCATCAAGCTGTAAGGAAAATAAGTCTTTGGCATATGGTTGAACACAATCTGCAATTACAAACTGAAAAGATAAAATATAATTTTTAAAAAGTCGAAGAACAAAACTCCACTTGTCTCTCTAACCTTGCTAATGCTTTTTTTTCCACCACAATTGTTCACAAATACTCGTATTAAAGGTCTTTTGCAAGTCAATGGATTTTTTTCAAAAGAATTATGGGTTATTTGCGCTCTAGAAAACTCTCTTTGACTATTAAATACATAAATAATTCGAGTTTTAAATATGGTTCTAATCTTTCGCATTATAAAATAAGTAAAGCGAATGCGTTAAAAAATTATTAATGGAGCTAAAAATAGAAATGACCTCTTTACTTGTTGCATGTTGTTGCACGTTTGACCTCTTACTTTGAGAAATAATATATAGGTAAGTCCACAGTAAGTGCAAGCTATAGAGTTGCTCAAATTATGAGAAAAAATGCGTAAAAAAAGTGGTAGTGGTGAAAGAATAAGTCTTGATTAAAAAAAAAAGCAGTTAACGCATTGTAAAACTAAATTATAGAGCAGCAGATTTTGAAATGTTTTCTATTGCCATTGAGGATTGCTCTGATAGACCTGCAACTGGAATTGATTGACTTACAAAGCCAGAGTTCATTTCTTCGCCATGTTGACTGAAGAAATTTCCGAAATTAAGTGTTAAGGAAGATCACAATGTTTACAAGCACATCATTGAGTAGACAAACCTTTCAGTAATAAAACGGATGAAACCGATCTTACGTAATCGGCCTACGTGTGTAAGTAGACCTAGTAGCTACGGGTTTCTAATCAAACTATTTAAAATGGAATTATACTCTATTTCATTTTTTTTTTATCTATTCGATGATGTGGCCCGCGACATGAGTGTCGGAAATGAAAAAGGCCCGCCGGGCGAATGAGGTTGGGCATCACTGTCATATACTATTCAGCTTACACAACCAAAAACATCCGCCTAGGATACCTATGCTTATGACCAGCCCGGATCCAGCTCAGTGGTGGCCAACGTTTTTCAGATATATTTATAGCTGGATATATCAACGCAAATCACAGTCGAGTCGAATTGCACAGTGCCCCGGCGGTTTCATTCTATAATGTGGACACAAGATTCCTAGGGGCCGGAATTGACCCTCAGGCTGAAGTTTGTGCATCACTGACCCGAATGATGTCCAAAAAAAAATATAGTGAGCTAAACACTGAGCTTTAAAAAAAATAAATTTGAGTCGCCACCTTATCGGTGTTGCCCGGTGCGATCTGTACTCCTTGCTTCCCTGTAGCGATGCCACTGCTGATGCCACACTGTCTAAATTGTATAAAAGTCAAAAATAAAGTGGTCATAAGACGCAATGTCATGTAACTTGAATAAGGATTCGAACACCTGTCCCCTGATTATGCTTAACCGTCGTCCTCGAAACCTCTCTTGTATCGTTTATGAATATTTTTTTTTTGTAAGGAAGCGGAAAAGACTTCCACTCAAAATGAAATGAATCATTGCCTTATTCTGTCTAAAGATTTAGAGGGGAGTTAATTCTTACTTTGACGGAAAATAAAACAAGGGAGACACCGAGTTATTCATCCTGGCATCTGACCAAAGAACAGTGTAACCTAACCACGGCTTCGGTGTGCGAACATTTTAGATAAATAAGATCCCGCCAGAGTGTGGTCAGATTTAACATTGACTCTTGTTTAGAGATGACGCTCTTTAAAAACTAGAGGATTTCGGTTTCTGTGGCCCACGCTTAATGAGGGTGTCACCGCGCCTCCGTTTGCTATTATCTATACTACGAAGCAGAAAGTATAGCGTATGTTAGTATGTATATCCAGCATAGAAATCAAAACCGCTTGATCATCGTTGACATAACTTGGCATCAGTGTTGGAATGAGTGTCAAAATCGGCCCAGGCATTTCAATAACACCAGGCCCTTAAATTACATATCATTTGATGGACATGTAGCACTGTCTACAAAAGCAGGCTATTGCTTTATTTTGCAAAATCTTTGAGATTAAATAAATTTACACTGCAGAATGATTTCTTTTAAACACAGGGGGCCCTTCTATAAAATAAAAATATAAAACCTTTAACAACTTAATGCACATTTGCATCCATGCGGCCCTTTCAGTGACCCTACCAGCCAATTTGAGTACCGGCCCACCGGGCATTGGCCCAAATGCCCATATAAAAACAGTCCGCCTCTGCTTGGCATAAATGCTCATTAGATCATGGAGGAGACAGTAGTGTATGTTTTATATCCCTCTACAATCGGAACGCATTAAAAATATCTACATTTATCTCTATATTACATATCAGGGGCGGACCGGGTGTCAAAATCGGCCCGGGCATTTCTACACAATCAGGCCCATAAATAGCATATTATACTTGTCTTCAATATCATTATGTTTAGCTTGAGCATCGCTAACGGTACACATGCATACAGAAAGATGTATATTTTGGATTGGAAGTATAGGCCTTATGTTGCTTTTTAATTGCTAAGTGTGTAGCCCCTAAAAGGATGACTCCTACTAGATCTAGTAACACTGTCTACGGATTTATTACATTATTTCAGAAAATTAGATTACACTCTATAGGGATTTTTTAAACACGACACATAGAGGGCCGTTTTATAAGAGAATATTTTAAAACCTTTAAAAATTTCATACATAGTGGCATCAATGTGGCCCTTCGGTGGCCATAAAGGCCCATTTGGGTACCCGCCCAACGGACATTTGCCCGAATGTCCATATAGCCAGTCCGCCCCTGGTACATATCAATATTGGGCTAAACGGGTAAATCCGTTTTCAAATTCTACTTTCATTTCGGAGAAGAATGGGTTTTTGAGTCTCATGGTTTTTAGAGTGCCCCTGAGTCCACCCAACTGTAATGGGTACCTGACTTTAGTTGGGGAAAGTAAAGGCGGTTGGTCGTTGTGCTGGTCACATGACACCCTGATCGTTAACCGTTCAGCATAAAAACATGATCTTAACATCCTCTAGCCCTTAGATTGCAAGATGTAATTGGGGAACTTAACTAGTATCTTATCTTATTTTATATAATACAGAAGTTACTTCAAAAAAGAAGATGATTACGTCCTACGCGTCATGCATTCAGTCATGCATATTTACCAGTGACTTAAATTCTGCCAAGTCACTGGTTTTCCTGGCTATGTCAGTAGATCAGACAAGAGGAAGGGCTGTAGAGTTGAGGTTCTCATTCCCGCCATTCATCACTGAGACTGAAGATAACCTAGATCTATATTTCACCCGTGTACATACACTCGCATAATGTGGACATTGTTCACCCCAGTTTTTTTTTTTTTAAGGCGCTGTTTGAAAGGAGAGATTCTACACACTAACGGCCAAGTTGAGTCTGTAGAGCATGCTAGGTTTTAGCACATACTTTTGGTACGATCAAAACTGATTATTAATTAATATTTTGTTTCGGATTATTGAGTTATTTTTTTATATTTGTTGCTTTTATTGAATGAAAATTGTTTTAAAAATGTGTTTATATGTTTGAATGTTTCATTTATGTAACAAATTAAAACAATCGCAAGAGGCATTGCTACACAAGTCTATACAATATTGTTTTCATATTAATCCATCAATCTTTCGCTAGTATACAACAGTGTTTCACTAGTACAGAACAGTGTTTCACTAGTACAAAACAGTGTTTCACTAGTACAGAACAGTGTTTCACTAGTATACAACAGTGTTTCACTAGTATACAACAGTGTTTCACTAGTATACAATAGTGTTTCACTAGTA
>JADKLZ010050328.1:0-11033 GCA_021533235.1 Biomphalaria straminea | reverse complement strand
TACGATGGTAGATGGTATAGTGTTAGGTACGATGGTAGATGGTATAGTGTTAGATACGATGGTAGATGGTATAGTGTTATATACGATGGTAGATGGTATAGAAAAAAAATCGTACAAACACAAGGGCCACTACTAATGGGCAACTTACAAGGTATAGTCAGCAATAAAGATTTCATCAGTATAAGTTGTCGAGGACTAATTGACTTTTTTTGTAACACTACAGCCAGCTGAGGAAAGGGGATAAAAATAGGATTGACATCATTTCCTCATCTATACAATTGTAGAATATAAAAAAAACACATTTCGGTTGTTTGTTTTGTTGCAAACTTGTTTTTTTAATTAAATTAGTTGAATACAATATAATTTATATGTGTAGGTCTTCATATATAGGTATACATCACACAGTATTATGAATGTATGGATAGTTGGAGTCTAACCTATATATGCATACTTCAGAGAAAGGTTTGATACAGGGACAAAAATGAAGATTTAAAAAAAAAACAATTGTCATTGTCACGGATGTGAGTGTGTGTGTGTGAGTGTTATTAATTAGCTTTATAACTATTATCAAGGCTCACTGGTAGACTTGACAGAGACCAGACAAAGGTTAGGGCAATGTTTGTCTTGTAGAGCGACTGATACGAGGGTCTCGACAGACACAGACAATTATTAATGTTAGTTAGGCGGGAAGCTAGATACTTAGCCTATATATAGAGAAGTTTGGGATAGACCGGGACAGCGCCATGTAGTTTAGCAGGGGCGTATGTCAGGCGTTTTCTGGTGAACGACCCATACAGACTTTGGGAGCAAGTCGCCGAGGTTGGCTCGCGATCTTGGCTCCAAGAGGTGTGAGTTGTTTGCCAGAGACAACATGTAGAAGTTAGTTCTATAGGACCAGGGTAAGAAAATGTTTCTATTAGTTATTTATTTAGCTTTAGATGTTAGGTGATTATGAAGTAATAGAATGGCGCTTTAGCTAGTTGTTAGCGATATTTCGATTATTTATTTATTTAGAGTGACAGTCAGTCCTTGGTGACAAGTCTTTGTGATGACAGTCTTGGGGATGGCAGTCTTGGTGACAGTCCTTGGTGACAGTCTTGGTGACAGAGTGACAGGCAGTCTTAGTCGAGAGTTGCAGCCATAGTCAGAGACAGAGACGGTACTTATACATGTGGTGTTACATTTGCCTACTACGCAAGTAAATATCACTCTAGTGTTGAGCGGACTGTGACGTTGGGCTACAGGTTCCGTGCAGAGACTAGAGAGAGAGACAAACGAGAGAGAGAGAGAGAGAGAGAGAGTTCGTCGTGACCTACAGCCAAGTATCTATGTCTATGTGATTATTAAATGTTAATTCTAGAATCACATGAGTTAAACTTTATAATAGTATTTTAGTAATAACTTCTTTTGTTTATGTATTGTGCTGTCTTGTTATATGAAACTATAGCTGTTAATTAAATATTAATTTTTAGAATGCAAATTTGTGTTCAGAGATCATAATTTATATCATTATTGAATATTGTGGTCTTTAATGTTATCGTAATCTTTAAGGTGTGTTTTATCAGTTAAATTACATCAGTGAGAATCATCCTAGACGAATAACCATCAAGAGCTACTAAGATAATGAGAGGGTTTTTTAACAGTCATAATGGAAAAATGTCCCTTTTTTTTGGGAATCACCTTTTTTTTTAGAATCACCTTTTTTTAGAATCAATTTTTTCCCCCAAGACTAAAACACTCGCCTAAAGCTCATAGCATACTGTAATATTTTGTATATAAAGTCATCTTTGACTTCATTTACTTCCGTTTAATTTCAGCATTGGAAAAGATCAACTTTAATTTTATACATTTTAAAAATAATACATTCTCCCCACATGTTTACAACAGTGACTGAAGATAAATTCACTACGTTGATACGTTTATTATTATTATTATTATTATTATTAAAATGAAAGATAAGTAAGTTACCTCAAAGGAATGGTCCACCCAGCTTGGATCAAACATTTTATATAGGTCATCTCTGTGGAAACAGTGACTCTGTGGCATGATGACTGTATTGAGCTGAGAGTTATATCCCTTGTAGACTCCTAGAAACCAGAAGTCTGTAAAACAACCTACCAGCAATACAAATTCATTCCATCAGAACAAGACATATACTTTTAAATAAAGAGGGTAAAGTGAGACCTAAGATCAGTGACAGGCAGAGGCGTCACTAGGGTGGGTGTCACCCGGTGCAGTAAAATCAGGGTGTCACAACCCCCCCCCCCCAGCGTTCCACTTATTCTTCAAATAAAAAACTATCGTTCAGTTGTTGTTTTTTGCGCAATAATACAGTTCGTTAATTGCTGCTACACAAAGTTTAAATGAGTATCGATTATGTTTTTTTTTCTGTTACATATTATCGTTAATCATTACATACATTACCATCTACGATTTTTTAAATAGAAAGAAATTAAAATCTTACTGAGCATGCTTTCCTATGTAACCATTAAACAGCTCTTAATGGAAACTTTTGAACATTAAAACCACATATAGTGGTAGTTTCATGAGGACAACTAATGAAAAATGCAACTTAATGAAAAGTATATTGATAGGTACAAAAATTTTTAAAGAATCTTTTTAACATATAAAAGTTTACAATAAATTTAGAAAATAAATATTTAAATTTCCTTTTCAGGATTTCAAATTAGAAAACTTATAAAAAAAACTTTAAACTCAATATATCTTGCGACTTCGTTTTCAATGGACAGAATTGCTTCATTTGATTTAAAAAAATAGTTGTTAATTAATGTTTTAATGAGAGAACGTTGTTAGTTGATGTTTTAATGAGAGAACGTTATTAGTTAATGTTTTAATGAGAGAATGTTGGTAGTTGATGTTTTAATGAGAGAACGTTGTTTGTTGATGTTTTAATGAGAGAACGTTGTTAATGTTTAATCAGAGAACGTTGTTAGTTAAATTTAGTTTTGCAAAGCTTCTTTTCACATGACGCCTTGTAAACATGCATTTGGCAAGAAACAGTTAAAGGTTTAATTCAAAGGCTGGTAGAGATTCGTTGTCGTCTTTCAAAACTTTGCTGCATTCTAGTATTCTAGTTTTAGTATTTCTGTTCACATATCTTGACGTCAGGCCCAATATAAGAGATTGCTGCACTCAGTATTAACTTCTTGCTCTCTATTTGAATAGTAAATCTTAAGAATACTTTCTTGATATTTTCATATTGATAAAACGTATTTTTCTTTTGCATTAACATGCTAGATTGATTTGAGAAAAGTTATCTTAATAAAATTTTGAGCTAACGTTTCACATATTTCGTAGAGTAAATGTTTAAAGTGCTCGAGCTTAGCCACCACTTTGAAAATAATTAACACTTTAATTTGAAGGTACTTTAGTGTTTAGTTTACTTTTTTTGAGTACATCTGCCAATAAGAAAGTCAAGCAATGAAAGTTATGCGTGTATTCACAGACAGCTGGCTATCATATTTGTGCTGCGCCTCTAGTGTTTGTATTTTCAGAGAGATTTTCGCCGTCACACTTTCATAAAATCGTTCTTTCATGGGTCTAACAACAACACCATGAGCACACCAACGAGTTGTTCATATGACACGCTATCATTAAATATTATCATATCTATTAGTATTAGTGGCAAAGACATAAAACCTTTTTTCTAGAGAACCAAGAAAGTATAATTAGAAAATATTTTCCGATTAAGAATTTAGACCACATAGCTTAAGTAAACGGTGTACACATCCATTCAAGTTTCTTTTCTGTTCTTCATTTATTACTACCTGAACTTCTTCATGAATCCTTCACATTGTTGCTGCATTACCATGTCCCTGAGCTCATCATATCGATACGTTAAGCCCATCTATTTTCAGTCGTTTTAAATTATCAGAACTGATACACCAGATTTGGTCCACATTAAGAGGAATATCCTACATTTCTGTCATTTCAACATTACCATTGCTACTGTTAATATATCTTACAACTTCAGAGAGCTATGTTAGGTGTGCTGTAATACAAGATACCAGAGTACCTTGCAGCTTTTATGTCTCTCATCTCTGATAAGTATATCCCTTAAGTGGTTTGCTAAAACATTTATATATATTTTTGGTACAAACTTGGAAAGTAACTTGTTTTTTTTTTCATCGCTGTCTTGCGATCGTATAAGTTATTATTTCAGCACTGGATCATATTTGGATAACATTTCCACAATCCCGAGAAAAAAAAATTTCATTATTCAATGAAAAGTCTTCTTCGGTTCGCCACCATATACAAACATTTTCTTTGCTAGAAACAATGCGATTGTAAGCAATCTATAATACAAGATGTTCCTCTGTTTTCCCATCTAAACGTCAATCATAGCAATGACGTCCTTATCAATTTTTGGAAGCTTAAGTCCTGCTCCCAAAATGTTCCTAATTTGAAAGCCTGATAAATGTTCTTCCGTCTTCTCTCGAGTTTCTCGTTGTGGACATGTCCACTATTTATCAGAGAAGAAAATCTTGCTATTGATGTTTTCCCATTTAGAATAATTTTATTCAACAATTTCAAAGCTTTCTGTCACATTTTAAAGTTGGTATTTTAAATTGTTTTTTAAAGTGCCTTTTTACACTTGGGTGTCACCCCCTATCGGGTGTCACCCGGTGCGGACCGCACCCCCCGCACCTGCCTAGTGACGCCTCTGGTGACAGGAATTACATTTTGTGTAAACTATTTGTGAACAGTTTCAAACTACAATGTGTCTCCATTCCTGAGACATTTGAGTGTCCGATGTTGCTCATTTGAAAGACAAAGCATTGAATGTGTGATTGTTGTAACTCAGCATTCGTTGTGTCATGTGGTGTGTCTCGCAGATTTAGCTCACCTTTCAATAGCTGAGTCTGATCGTCCAATGGCAATTCTTTAAATCCAGGAAGACATTTGGCAAATCTAACGAACGCTCTGAGAAATACCTCCAAGTAATTCATCAATACCTGAGAGACAACAGGTAAAGATAAAAAAAAAACATTACATCTACAGATATTGATAGCGCATTTTTAATTAATTACAACTTACATAAATAGACCACAAAAGACTCTAGTAAATAGACTGAAATAATGAGACATCCCAGACACAAGACAGAAGGATGATTGACACAAGACAGAAGGATGATTGACACAAGACAGAAGGATGATTGACACAAATCAGAAGGATGATTGACACAAGACAGAAGGATGATCTACACAAAACAGAAGGATGATTGAGACAAGACAGAAGGTGAATGGCATAAGACATTGCAAGATTATTATTGTGTTTTTGTTTCTAAACATTATGAATGTAAAGTAAATATTGATCGATTCTGTTTCTGACCTTGATATTATTAACTCTGCCATCCATATCAATTCCCGTGTTTTTAAACATGTCCACATACTGCTGGTCAGTTAGGTCTGGGAGTTGACCCATCACTTGCTGTTTCATCATGTATACCTTCTGAGAAAAGAGTTGAGGTTTTCAGTTAAAATGTACTGATAGAGTTACGGATAAATCTTAGTATACAACTAGCTGCCTATTTTTCTTTACTTCGAGATTTATATGTCTTATTATAATTCCCTTATTCAAAAATACAAATTGATCCTGGAAACAAATGGAACCTGTACATGGCTCTCGAAGACGACTCTATCGATTTTCCTAGAAGTTTGACAATTGATATTGTTGGAAAATGATTTACTTGCTCTTTGGCTACACTGGGAAAACTCGAGTTTGACCGTTATAACTTTTTGAAAGTAGCCCTACAAAAATAAAATAATTTAAATTTGACAGAGAACTAGAAAATCTTTATCTCAATAAGTATTTCCGCATGTAGGCCTTATTCATTCAAGACTTCAATACATTAATTGTCAGGTACATTTTGGCGCACCGACTTTTATGCATAGACCTATATCACATACCTGTATAGATTATATCTAGACTGAAAAACGGAAACAAAGTTGTATATGATAATAAACACATCACAGACCAATATAAATAGACTAGTCGACCGGCGCCATAGCATACGCCGCTATATTCCAGGGCAGGCCTTAGGCACTGCAACATATGCGACCACAGTGGGTCCCGCACTTTCTTTGGACCCGTGCTAAATTTTAGGTGTATAAATTATTAAATGGAACCATTTTATAACATATAACAGATTTCCCGCGGCCTTTTGATTTACCAGGAGCCCCTTGGAAATCTCCTGAAATGTTATTAAATGCTATGCCGCCGGTCGAAAAAGTCCTGGAAATTTTCAGACATTATTAAAATCTTTTTAAAGTAAAAAAAAATATGCTATGCTATTTTGTGAATGAAAATAGTGCGGA
This sequence comes from Biomphalaria straminea, assembly GCA_021533235.1. Classification (NCBI taxonomy): domain Eukaryota; kingdom Metazoa; phylum Mollusca; class Gastropoda; family Planorbidae; genus Biomphalaria; species Biomphalaria straminea. Next base: position 4,695 of record JADKLZ010050328.1, on the reverse strand, counting down.
TTTGGATATAATATTTCCCATTCACACCATGCTGCGCCATGGGATCTTCCCATTTACTTGTTATAAGTAAAGCGAATGCGTGAATTCATGATCCGCCTATTCCCAAGATGTTTCGGATGTTCCTTCTAAGTTGAAAATAATTAACTTCTGGCTGGACGACGGAGGATGGCGAGCAGGGTATAAACCTGCCTTATCTTGATGTTTGCGCACTAGACTTTAGTTCGGATTTAAAATCGCTTACATAATTAATTTTATAAATTAAACGGTTTGCTTTTAGCAAACTACAAGTAGCTTTGCACCTAAACTTTTCAAGCCGCATTTAATGGTGAAATAATATTTTTCGTATCTCTTCTAGTTTTGGCGCCCTGTTTGTGACAGACGGACAGACGGACATTTTGCACAAACCTAATAGCGGCTTTTCCCCTTACGGAGGCCGCTAAAAATTCTATGAATGGGGCTAAACATAGCTAATTGACCTTAATTTACGCGATATTGAGAATAGAGTTGCACACATGTAACAATGCCTTAGAAAAACAAATTTTAATGTTAATTTGATTCAAATATGAAATGAATGGACTATAATTAGTATGTTCATGTGCTAAAGCATAAAACTATATTTGCGAAGAGAAGTTCTATAATCTTAGAGTTGAATTCGAGTTTTAGATCTAGATCTAGATCTAGGAATATCTTATCTTATATAATACAGACGTTACTTCAAAAAAGAAGATGATTACGTCCTACGCGTCATGCATTCAGTCATGCATATTTACCAGTGACTTAAATTCTGCCAAGTCACTGGTTTTCCTGGCTAGCTCAGGCAAACCATTCCATGCTCTAATGGCACTAGGGAAGAAAGAGCATTTGTACAGATTTGTCCTAGCATATGGGACGAGGAATGTGCCTTTATCTTTGTGTCTTTCTGAGTATTTTATTAAGTTTTGTTTTTGTATTTGGAGATTATGGTTCAGTGTTTTGTGTATAATTGCTACTTTACTCTTAAGTCTTCTATCCTGAAGGCTTTCTAAATTTAGTGATTTTACTAAAGGTGTTACTCTAGTGAAATGTGAATATTCGTTTGTTATGAATCTCACTGCTCTATTTTGTGTCTTTTCTAGTTTCTTAATGTTTTCTTGAGTTGAGGGGTCCCAAACAGAGGATGCATATTCTATTACTGGCCTAACCAAGGTTAAATAGCATTTTAGTTTTATGTTCTTATTTGATTTATAGAAATTTCTTTTAATAAACCCTAATGAATAGAGAGATGAGTTACCTTTCGTAATCATGTCTAATGAAATTAAAGTACTTCTAAAGTGAAAACTGAGAGTATACTCTATCTGTGTATTGTTGTTCTAGTTTCAATAGTCTTACGACACAATAATCTGGAAATACTTTTAATATTATGACAAAAATTGAGAAAAAGAGAATTATATAAACACCACTTTCATTCAAAAAATAGTGCGGATTGGGATGCACCAATTTCCATTCACACCGCGTGCTGCGCCATGTGATCTTCCCTATTTACTTGTTGCTTGTTGTTGCTTGTTTTTGTATGAACTTTTGAGAAATATATTTATAGATTGTTATATACGTAACTCGTGTTCAAGCTGTAAGGGAAGTCGCACCAATCAAAAGTACATAGACATAAATATGGACGCGGTCTAAATAAAAAAAATAAAAAACAATCCTAATAGCATTAATAAGATAGATTTTTTTTGAGAGAGAGAGAGAGAGGGAGAGAAAGAAACAGAGCAAGGAATGATACTTTGTAATACTGTCAAAAACAAATAAAAACAAACTCCTAATAGCCTTGAAGCGTTAAGTTATCTGATGTCATTTCGCACATTCAAAAGTGGTCAAAACATTATTACAACCTTTCATTTAATGAGAGCAAAATATGAAGAGAAATGTAGAAAGTGGAAGGGGAATGTGTACGAAGGTCTAACTTTTTTCTTGTTGACGAAGGGAGGGGGGGGTTTCCTGAAAGCAAAAAGAGAGAGAGGGAGAAGGAGAGAGTGGACCGTCAAATTTAATTGCATTTCATTGGATACATTCACGAGCTAAAACCAGTATTAAGGTTGATCGTTAAAATGTGGCCCGTTTATTGAAATAAAAAACAGACAAGATTGTACGGCCTTTAATAAACAATGTAAAGTCTAAGAACACATCAATGGGCGTAGGTGGTGTGTACTTGGTGTGTACTCGGTGTGTACTCGGTGTGTACTGTTTGTTGATAATAAAAGTCATTTAATAATGGGAGCAATTATTGTCACTGATATTTAGGGTCGAAACCTTTTAGCTTACTTTTAAAAGGTCTATGCATCGAAGTTCAATTGAGATAATAAAAGTTCATTCATCATAGGTCTACTGACAAAGTCCCCAAAGATTGTTGTTAGTGTTTTCATTAAAAAAATAAATTACTTCTAACATATATTATGGTCATAAACATCATTAGAATGTGTAGAAATACCAAATCATTATTACATATGTATTCACCATTGACGACTTTGAACACTATTAGTCCTACGAGAACCTGTTCCATTGCAAGTCCTTCAAGTCATTAGGAACAACAAGAGAATTACTTACAATGTGTGCTTTCAGTTTCTCTTCAATGTAGGAGTCTGGAAAGTAATCTGAGACTAGAATCAAACGATTGTGTGTGTCAATCAGTTTGGTGATGATGCAATCTACCTCGTCACCGATGACGTCACTAGTGATAGGCGGAAACAGTTTCTGGATGTTCTGGTGCTGTGAGGGAAAGTTATATAGATAATATATAGAACTAAAGTAATCAATTTTTACTGATTGATATAATTTTGTAATATGTGTAGTGCTATTCATAGACAATATGCCATTTAGTTTTATCATTGGAATATTTCAAATTAAACATTTTGTTTTTTTCACAAGCTCAACATACAACAAATTATCAGAAAAAATTCTAACCTGAAATTGCATAAGAAGTGAGAGATGTTCTTTGAGATGAATATTTCCGTTGTATATACTGGTTTCCTTGGTGATACTCTCTAACCTAGCCTCAAATGTTACCGGAAGTAGTGCTCTAATATCCCATGAAGACGGCTGTTTGCTGTTCGTGATCTCTTCCTCTTCTAAGCTAGAGTAGTGTTCTGTCTGATCCAGCGAAACGTCTTCTGTTAGAGGATGGCTTTGACCTTGACATGTGTCAATGTCATTGTTAAAATTATAGCTGTCAAAACAAAATGGCAGTTCATAGTTTTCTTGACTGATGGCAGGTAGTGCTAAAATATTTTCTTGTGGAGAGTGTGAGGAACTGCTCTGCTCCAGATGGTCGTGAGTATTATCACAGACGTATTGTGGGTCTTGGTAGTGCTCATACTTGAACGATGTCTCATAGCCTAAGCTAATATCATTGTGAGAGTCAAATTTGAACTCTGGCGGCGGGAAATTCTGTGGAATACTCTCCTGGTAAGTACAATAGGTCCCAGTGTAGTCCGTGTAGTCATTGGTCTCATTGGTCAAGTTATACTGAGACTCAACATTTGAATCAACCAATGATTGTGGACCTTCATTGGGAAGTGACATGCGCAGAGCTTCTTCTGCTAATCGGTGTTCTTGTTTCAACAACAGATGTTGCTTTCGTATTTCTAACTGAGTTTCGTACTCCTCTTTCTGGCGCGCATGCGTGGAACTACCAAAAGATTTCTTCAGTTCCTTCTTCTGTTTGGCCAGAATTTTCACCTCAATAATGTTCCTGGTTCTAGCCTCGTGGGTGTAGCGGCCAACTTTGATGGCTGGGAGAAAATCAGAAAGTAAACAAACATCTTCAAAATAGTAATAATAAAAATAACAATAATTATGATGACGATGATGGTAGCATACGCTTAAGACAAAATAATTTTTTAAATAAATGTTTAATTTCATGAAAAAAAAAGACTGGTCAGTGAGGGTATAAAAATGAGGCCAAAGCAGTCAGAGAACCCGCTTAGGGCCCCACGCCTTAGGGCCCCCTCACTTTAGCACTGCTCTGGTAGCATAAAAAAGCTAATATCTAAAATATAACCATTCCATTAGAGAGAAGTTTCCAAAACTAGTTCTCCGTGTTACCCAATGAAGTGTAAGTGTCACGTAGGCATGCTGTTTTCTGCAGAAGTCAAGGTCACTTCTCTGGTAAAAAAACCCAGCAACTAATTTTAGCTTATTCCAGGAATTTCTATTTTTTGGTTTGTTCCAGGAATCTTGGTCACATGACCTGAAGACGTCTATGTGATTGGTTGAGAGGGATGAATTCAGAACGAGTCTGCCGGCAACTTGCGCCCAGAGACCTAGCTCAAGAGTCTGGGTCTTCTTGAGAACAGTCGCATAATTTTGTAGATCTAGTATTTTAAGAAAAAGTATGTCTTTGTTAATTTGCGGGCTCTATTAATGTTTATTTGTACATAGCTGTACTTATGTTGAATTTAAATAAAGGTTCCTGTATTATATCATCAAGGCATTTACTCAGTTGAATCTTAGATCGTCATTGTTCAATATTATTATTCAAAATACAATCCCCGGCGGCACAAGACTTCTCTCCTAACAGCTAGTGACATCTACCAACACCACAAGAACAGATCGTGACATCTAGCACTAGAGAGAGGGCTTGTGACAGTAAGGCACTATACTTGAAGTAAGAGCTACAGGGCTACACTATATGGACAAAATACTAAGTAAACTTGCAGT
>JADKLZ010050327.1:0-11471 GCA_021533235.1 Biomphalaria straminea | reverse complement strand
TACGATGGTAGATGGTATAGTGTTAGGTACGATGGTAGATGGTATAGGGTTAGATACGATAGTAGATGGTATAGTGTTAGATACGATGGTAGATGGTATAGTGTTAGATACGATGGTAGATGGTATAGTGTTATATACGATGGTAGATGGTATAGAAAAAAAATCGTACAAACACAAGGGCCACTACTAATGGGCAACTTACAAGGTATAGTCAGCAATAAAGATTTCATCAGTATAAGTTGTCGAGGACTAATTGACTTTTTTTGTAACACTACAGCCAGCTGAGGAAAGGGGATAAAAATAGGATTGACATCATTTCCTCATCTATACAATTGTAGAATATAAAAAAAACACATTTCGGTTGTTTGTTTTGTTGCAAACTTGTTTTTTTAATTAAATTAGTTGAATACAATATAATTTATATGTGTAGGTCTTCATATATAGGTATACATCACACAGTATTATGAATGTATGGATAGTTGGAGTCTAACCTATATATGCATACTTCAGAGAAAGGTTTGATACAGGGACAAAAATGAAGATTTAAAAAAAAAACAATTGTCATTGTCACGGATGTGAGTGTGTGTGTGTGAGTGTTATTAATTAGCTTTATAACTATTATCAAGGCTCACTGGTAGACTTGACAGAGACCAGACAAAGGTTAGGGCAATGTTTGTCTTGTAGAGCGACTGATACGAGGGTCTCGACAGACACAGACAATTATTAATGTTAGTTAGGCGGGAAGCTAGATACTTAGCCTATATATAGAGAAGTTTGGGATAGACCGGGACAGCGCCATGTAGTTTAGCAGGGGCGTATGTCAGGCGTTTTCTGGTGAACGACCCATACAGACTTTGGGAGCAAGTCGCCGAGGTTGGCTCGCGATCTTGGCTCCAAGAGGTGTGAGTTGTTTGCCAGAGACAACATGTAGAAGTTAGTTCTATAGGACCAGGGTAAGAAAATGTTTCTATTAGTTATTTATTTAGCTTTAGATGTTAGGTGATTATGAAGTAATAGAATGGCGCTTTAGCTAGTTGTTAGCGATATTTCGATTATTTATTTATTTAGAGTGACAGTCAGTCCTTGGTGACAAGTCTTTGTGATGACAGTCTTGGGGATGGCAGTCTTGGTGACAGTCCTTGGTGACAGTCTTGGTGACAGAGTGACAGGCAGTCTTAGTCGAGAGTTGCAGCCATAGTCAGAGACAGAGACGGTACTTATACATGTGGTGTTACATTTGCCTACTACGCAAGTAAATATCACTCTAGTGTTGAGCGGACTGTGACGTTGGGCTACAGGTTCCGTGCAGAGACTAGAGAGAGAGACAAACGAGAGAGAGAGAGAGAGAGAGAGAGTTCGTCGTGACCTACAGCCAAGTATCTATGTCTATGTGATTATTAAATGTTAATTCTAGAATCACATGAGTTAAACTTTATAATAGTATTTTAGTAATAACTTCTTTTGTTTATGTATTGTGCTGTCTTGTTATATGAAACTATAGCTGTTAATTAAATATTAATTTTTAGAATGCAAATTTGTGTTCAGAGATCATAATTTATATCATTATTGAATATTGTGGTCTTTAATGTTATCGTAATCTTTAAGGTGTGTTTTATCAGTTAAATTACATCAGTGAGAATCATCCTAGACGAATAACCATCAAGAGCTACTAAGATAATGAGAGGGTTTTTTAACAGTCATAATGGAAAAATGTCCCTTTTTTTTGGGAATCACCTTTTTTTTTAGAATCACCTTTTTTTAGAATCAATTTTTTCCCCCAAGACTAAAACACTCGCCTAAAGCTCATAGCATACTGTAATATTTTGTATATAAAGTCATCTTTGACTTCATTTACTTCCGTTTAATTTCAGCATTGGAAAAGATCAACTTTAATTTTATACATTTTAAAAATAATACATTCTCCCCACATGTTTACAACAGTGACTGAAGATAAATTCACTACGTTGATACGTTTTTCAAAATGAAACATAAGTAAGTTACCTCAAAGGAATGGTCCACCCAGCTTGGATCAAACATTTTATATAGGTCATCTCTGTGGAAACAGTGACTCTGTGGCATGATGACTGTATTGAGCTGAGAGTTATATCCCTTGTAGACTCCTAGAAACCAGAAGTCTGTAAAACAACCTACCAGCAATACAAATTCATTCCATCAGAACAAGACATATACTTTTAAATAAAGAGGGTAAAGTGAGACCTAAGATCAGTGACAGGCAGAGGCGTCACTAGGGTGGGTGTCACCCGGTGCAGTAAAATCAGGGTGTCACAACCCCCCCCCCCCAGCGTTCCACTTATTCTTCAAATAAAAAACTATCGTTCAGTTGTTGTTTTTTGCGCAATAATACAGTTCGTTAATTGCTGCTACACAAAGTTTAAATGAGTATCGATTATGTTTTTTTTTCTGTTACATATTATCGTTAATCATTACATACATTACCATCTACGATTTTTTAAATAGAAAGAAATTAAAATCTTACTGAGCATGCTTTCCTATGTAACCATTAAACAGCTCTTAATGGAAACTTTTGAACATTAAAACCACATATAGTGGTAGTTTCATGAGGACAACTAATGAAAAATGCAACTTAATGAAAAGTATATTGATAGGTACAAAAATTTTTAAAGAATCTTTTTAACATATAAAAGTTTACAATAAATTTAGAAAATAAATATTTAAATTTCCTTTTCAGGATTTCAAATTAGAAAACTTATAAAAAAAACTTTAAACTCAATATATCTTGCGACTTCGTTTTCAATGGACAGAATTGCTTCATTTGATTTAAAAAAATAGTTGTTAATTAATGTTTTAATGAGAGAACGTTGTTAGTTGATGTTTTAATGAGAGAACGTTATTAGTTAATGTTTTAATGAGAGAATGTTGGTAGTTGATGTTTTAATGAGAGAACGTTGTTTGTTGATGTTTTAATGAGAGAACGTTGTTAATGTTTAATCAGAGAACGTTGTTAGTTAAATTTAGTTTTGCAAAGCTTCTTTTCACATGACGCCTTGTAAACATGCATTTGGCAAGAAACAGTTAAAGGTTTAATTCAAAGGCTGGTAGAGATTCGTTGTCGTCTTTCAAAACTTTGCTGCATTCTAGTATTCTAGTTTTAGTATTTCTGTTCACATATCTTGACGTCAGGCCCAATATAAGAGATTGCTGCACTCAGTATTAACTTCTTGCTCTCTATTTGAATAGTAAATCTTAAGAATACTTTCTTGATATTTTCATATTGATAAAACGTATTTTTCTTTTGCATTAACATGCTAGATTGATTTGAGAAAAGTTATCTTAATAAAATTTTGAGCTAACGTTTCACATATTTCGTAGAGTAAATGTTTAAAGTGCTCGAGCTTAGCCACCACTTTGAAAATAATTAACACTTTAATTTGAAGGTACTTTAGTGTTTAGTTTACTTTTTTTGAGTACATCTGCCAATAAGAAAGTCAAGCAATGAAAGTTATGCGTGTATTCACAGACAGCTGGCTATCATATTTGTGCTGCGCCTCTAGTGTTTGTATTTTCAGAGAGATTTTCGCCGTCACACTTTCATAAAATCGTTCTTTCATGGGTCTAACAACAACACCATGAGCACACCAACGAGTTGTTCATATGACACGCTATCATTAAATATTATCATATCTATTAGTATTAGTGGCAAAGACATAAAACCTTTTTTCTAGAGAACCAAGAAAGTATAATTAGAAAATATTTTCCGATTAAGAATTTAGACCACATAGCTTAAGTAAACGGTGTACACATCCATTCAAGTTTCTTTTCTGTTCTTCATTTATTACTACCTGAACTTCTTCATGAATCCTTCACATTGTTGCTGCATTACCATGTCCCTGAGCTCATCATATCGATACGTTAAGCCCATCTATTTTCAGTCGTTTTAAATTATCAGAACTGATACACCAGATTTGGTCCACATTAAGAGGAATATCCTACATTTCTGTCATTTCAACATTACCATTGCTACTGTTAATATATCTTACAACTTCAGAGAGCTATGTTAGGTGTGCTGTAATACAAGATACCAGAGTACCTTGCAGCTTTTATGTCTCTCATCTCTGATAAGTATATCCCTTAAGTGGTTTGCTAAAACATTTATATATATTTTTGGTACAAACTTGGAAAGTAACTTGTTTTTTTTTTCATCGCTGTCTTGCGATCGTATAAGTTATTATTTCAGCACTGGATCATATTTGGATAACATTTCCACAATCCCGAGAAAAAAAAATTTCATTATTCAATGAAAAGTCTTCTTCGGTTCGCCACCATATACAAACATTTTCTTTGCTAGAAACAATGCGATTGTAAGCAATCTATAATACAAGATGTTCCTCTGTTTTCCCATCTAAACGTCAATCATAGCAATGACGTCCTTATCAATTTTTGGAAGCTTAAGTCCTGCTCCCAAAATGTTCCTAATTTGAAAGCCTGATAAATGTTCTTCCGTCTTCTCTCGAGTTTCTCGTTGTGGACATGTCCACTATTTATCAGAGAAGAAAATCTTGCTATTGATGTTTTCCCATTTAGAATAATTTTATTCAACAATTTCAAAGCTTTCTGTCACATTTTAAAGTTGGTATTTTAAATTGTTTTTTAAAGTGCCTTTTTACACTTGGGTGTCACCCCCTATCGGGTGTCACCCGGTGCGGACCGCACCCCCCGCACCTGCCTAGTGACGCCTCTGGTGACAGGAATTACATTTTGTGTAAACTATTTGTGAACAGTTTCAAACTACAATGTGTCTCCATTCCTGAGACATTTGAGTGTCCGATGTTGCTCATTTGAAAGACAAAGCATTGAATGTGTGATTGTTGTAACTCAGCATTCGTTGTGTCATGTGGTGTGTCTCGCAGATTTAGCTCACCTTTCAATAGCTGAGTCTGATCGTCCAATGGCAATTCTTTAAATCCAGGAAGACATTTGGCAAATCTAACGAACGCTCTGAGAAATACCTCCAAGTAATTCATCAATACCTGAGAGACAACAGGTAAAGATAAAAAAAAAACATTACATCTACAGATATTGATAGCGCATTTTTAATTAATTACAACTTACATAAATAGACCACAAAAGACTCTAGTAAATAGACTGAAATAATGAGACATCCCAGACACAAGACAGAAGGATGATTGACACAAGACAGAAGGATGATTGACACAAGACAGAAGGATGATTGACACAAATCAGAAGGATGATTGACACAAGACAGAAGGATGATCTACACAAAACAGAAGGATGATTGAGACAAGACAGAAGGTGAATGGCATAAGACATTGCAAGATTATTATTGTGTTTTTGTTTCTAAACATTATGAATGTAAAGTAAATATTGATCGATTCTGTTTCTGACCTTGATATTATTAACTCTGCCATCCATATCAATTCCCGTGTTTTTAAACATGTCCACATACTGCTGGTCAGTTAGGTCTGGGAGTTGACCCATCACTTGCTGTTTCATCATGTATACCTTCTGAGAAAAGAGTTGAGGTTTTCAGTTAAAATGTACTGATAGAGTTACGGATAAATCTTAGTATACAACTAGCTGCCTATTTTTCTTTACTTCGAGATTTATATGTCTTATTATAATTCCCTTATTCAAAAATACAAATTGATCCTGGAAACAAATGGAACCTGTACATGGCTCTCGAAGACGACTCTATCGATTTTCCTAGAAGTTTGACAATTGATATTGTTGGAAAATGATTTACTTGCTCTTTGGCTACACTGGGAAAACTCGAGTTTGACCGTTATAACTTTTTGAAAGTAGCCCTACAAAAATAAAATAATTTAAATTTGACAGAGAACTAGAAAATCTTTATCTCAATAAGTATTTCCGCATGTAGGCCTTATTCATTCAAGACTTCAATACATTAATTGTCAGGTACATTTTGGCGCACCGACTTTTATGCATAGACCTATATCACATACCTGTATAGATTATATCTAGACTGAAAAACGGAAACAAAGTTGTATATGATAATAAACACATCACAGACCAATATAAATAGACTAGTCGACCGGCGCCATAGCATACGCCGCTATATTCCAGGGCAGGCCTTAGGCACTGCAACATATGCGACCACAGTGGGTCCCGCACTTTCTTTGGACCCGTGCTAAATTTTAGGTGTATAAATTATTAAATGGAACCATTTTATAACATATAACAGATTTCCCGCGGCCTTTTGATTTACCAGGAGCCCCTTGGAAATCTCCTGAAATGTTATTAAATGCTATGCCGCCGGTCGAAAAAGTCCTGGAAATTTTCAGACATTATTAAAATCTTTTTAAAGTAAAAAAAAATATGCTATGCTATTTTGTGAATGAAAATAGTGCGGATTTGGATATAATATTTCCCATTCACACCATGCTGCGCCATGGGATCTTCCCATTTACTTGTTATAAGTAAAGCGAATGCGTGAATTCATGATCCGCCTATTCCCAAGATGTTTCGGATGTTCCTTCTAAGTTGAAAATAATTAACTTCTGGCTGGACGACGGAGGATGGCGAGCAGGGTATAAACCTGCCTTATCTTGATGTTTGCGCACTAGACTTTAGTTCGGATTTATCAATGGTCCCTGGTTCAATTCCTGCATGCTCCCATCCTTAAACTATCGCAATATTTCTGAAAGAACAGTAAAGGTTAAATCATATTTTCAAAAGCCTTTAGTGTTTTTTTTAATTTAACCGTGAAGGACAGACCAACCAACAGACAAATCGCACAAAAATATGCTTCTTTCGTTCTAATGGGGGCACTAAACAATTTTTTTTTAAATCTGATTTTTTAAAAAGTTTCAGAAATTAGTTTAGAATCATGTCATGGCCGGGCTTTACGCTAGTACACGAAAGTCGCTGCTAAAAGTTCATTTTTAAAAATGTGCGTGATATCTATATGGCGAGAGCATTTCTTATAGTAACATTTCCTCCCTTACATCTACGTAATTGTTTTAGAATTGGTGTTTTGTTATTAAAAAATCGCTTGCATAATTAATTTTGTAAATTAAACGGTTTGCGTTTAGAAAACTAAAAGTAGCCGTTGCACCTAAACTTTTCAAACCGCATTTAATGGTGAAATAATATTTTTCGTATCTCTTCTAGTTTTGGCGCCCTGGGTGTGACAGACGGACAGACGGACATTTTGCACAAACCTAATAGCGGCTTTTCCCCTTACGGAGCCCGCTAAAAATTCTATGAATGGGGGTATACATAGCTAATTGACCTTAATTTACGCGATATTGAGAATAGAGTTGCACACATGTAACAATGCCTTAGAAAAACAAATTTTAATGTTAATTTGATTCAAATATGAAATGAATGGACTATAATTAGTATGTTCATGTGCTAAAGCATAAAACTATATTTGCGAAGAGAAGTTCTATAATCTTAGAGTTGAATTCGAGTTTTAGATCTAGATCTAGATCTAGGAATATCTTATCTTATATAATACAGACGTTACTTCAAAAAAGAAGATGATTACGTCCTACGCGTCATGCATTCAGTCATGCATATTTACCAGTGACTTAAATTCTGCCAAGTCACTGGTTTTCCTGGCTAGCTCAGGCAAACCATTCCATGCTCTAATGGCACTAGGGAAGAAAGAGCATTTGTACAGATTTGTCCTAGCATATGGGACGAGGAATGTGCCTTTATCTTTGTGTCTTTCTGAGTATTTTATTAAGTTTTGTTTTTGTATTTGGAGCTTATGGTTCAGTGTTTTGTGTATAATTGCTACTTTACTCTTAAGTCTTCTATCCTGAAGGCTTTCTAAATTTAGTGATTTTACTAAAGGTGTTACTCTAGTGAAATGTGAATATTCGTTTGTTATGAATCTCACTGCTCTATTTTGTGTCTTTTCTAGTTTCTTAATGTTTTCTTGAGTTGAGGGGTCCCAAACAGAGGATGCATATTCTATTACTGGCCTAACCAAGGTTAAATAGCATTTTAGTTTTATGTTCTTATTTGATTTATAGAAATTTCTTTTAATAAACCCTAATGAATAGAGAGATGAGTTACCTTTCGTAATCATGTCTAATGAAATTAAAGTACTTCTAAAGTGAAAACTGAGAGTATACTCTATCTGTGTATTGTTGTTCTAGTTTCAATAGTCTTACGACACAATAATCTGGAAATACTTTTAATATTATGACAAAAATTGAGAAAAAGAGAATTATATAAACACCACTTTCATTCAAAAAATAGTGCGGATTGGGATGCACCAATTTCCATTCACACCGCGTGCTGCGCCATGTGATCTTCCCTATTTACTTGTTGCTTGTTGTTGCTTGTTTTTGTATGAACTTTTGAGAAATATATTTATAGATTGTTATATACGTAACTCGTGTTCAAGCTGTAAGGGAAGTCGCACCAATCAAAAGTACATAGACATAAATATGGACGCGGTCTAAATAAAAAAAATAAAAAACAATCCTAATAGCATTAATAAGATAGATTTTTTTTGAGAGAGAGAGAGAGAGGGAGAGAAAGAAACAGAGCAAGGAATGATACTTTGTAATACTGTCAAAAACAAATAAAAACAAACTCCTAATAGCCTTGAAGCGTTAAGTTATCTGATGTCATTTCGCACATTCAAAAGTGGTCAAAACATTATTACAACCTTTCATTTAATGAGAGCAAAATATGAAGAGAAATGTAGAAAGTGGAAGGGGAATGTGTACGAAGGTCTAACTTTTTTCTTGTTGACGAAGGGAGGGGGGGGTTTCCTGAAAGCAAAAAGAGAGAGAGGGAGAAGGAGAGAGTGGACCGTCAAATTTAATTGCATTTCATTGGATACATTCACGAGCTAAAACCAGTATTAAGGTTGATCGTTAAAATGTGGCCCGTTTATTGAAATAAAAAACAGACAAGATTGTACGGCCTTTAATAAACAATGTAAAGTCTAAGAACACATCAATGGGCGTAGGTGGTGTGTACTTGGTGTGTACTCGGTGTGTACTCGGTGTGTACTGTTTGTTGATAATAAAAGTCATTTAATAATGGGAGCAATTATTGTCACTGATATTTAGGGTCGAAACCTTTTAGCTTACTTTTAAAAGGTCTATGCATCGAAGTTCAATTGAGATAATAAAAGTTCATTCATCATAGGTCTACTGACAAAGTCCCCAAAGATTGTTGTTAGTGTTTTCATTAAAAAAATAAATTACTTCTAACATATATTATGGTCATAAACATCATTAGAATGTGTAGAAATACCAAATCATTATTACATATGTATTCACCATTGACGACTTTGAACACTATTAGTCCTACGAGAACCTGTTCCATTGCAAGTCCTTCAAGTCATTAGGAACAACAAGAGAATTACTTACAATGTGTGCTTTCAGTTTCTCTTCAATGTAGGAGTCTGGAAAGTAATCTGAGACTAGAATCAAACGATTGTGTGTGTCAATCAGTTTGGTGATGATGCAATCTACCTCGTCACCGATGACGTCACTAGTGATAGGCGGAAACAGTTTCTGGATGTTCTGGTGCTGTGAGGGAAAGTTATATAGATAATATATAGAACTAAAGTAATCAATTTTTACTGATTGATATAATTTTGTAATATGTGTAGTGCTATTCATAGACAATATGCCATTTAGTTTTATCATTGGAATATTTCAAATTAAACATTTTGTTTTTTTCACAAGCTCAACATACAACAAATTATCAGAAAAAATTCTAACCTGAAATTGCATAAGAAGTGAGAGATGTTCTTTGAGATGAATATTTCCGTTGTATATACTGGTTTCCTTGGTGATACTCTCTAACCTAGCCTCAAATGTTACCGGAAGTAGTGCTCTAATATCCCATGAAGACGGCTGTTTGCTGTTCGTGATCTCTTCCTCTTCTAAGCTAGAGTAGTGTTCTGTCTGATCCAGCGAAACGTCTTCTGTTAGAGGATGGCTTTGACCTTGACATGTGTCAATGTCATTGTTAAAATTATAGCTGTCAAAACAAAATGGCAGTTCATAGTTTTCTTGACTGATGGCAGGTAGTGCTAAAATATTTTCTTGTGGAGAGTGTGAGGAACTGCTCTGCTCCAGATGGTCGTGAGTATTATCACAGACGTATTGTGGGTCTTGGTAGTGCTCATACTTGAACGATGTCTCATAGCCTAAGCTAATATCATTGTGAGAGTCAAATTTGAACTCTGGCGGCGGGAAATTCTGTGGAATACTCTCCTGGTAAGTACAATAGGTCCCAGTGTAGTCCGTGTAGTCATTGGTCTCATTGGTCAAGTTATACTGAGACTCAACATTTGAATCAACCAATGATTGTGGACCTTCATTGGGAAGTGACATGCGCAGAGCTTCTTCTGCTAATCGGTGTTCTTGTTTCAACAACAGATGTTGCTTTCGTATTTCTAACTGAGTTTCGTACTCCTCTTTCTGGCGCGCATGCGTGGAACTACCAAAAGATTTCTTCAGTTCCTTCTTCTGTTTGGCCAGAATTTTCACCTCAATAATGTTCCTGGTTCTAGCCTCGTGGGTGTAGCGGCCAACTTTGATGGCTGGGAGAAAATCAGAAAGTAAACAAACATCTTCAAAATAGTAATAATAAAAATAACAATAATTATGATGACGATGATGGTAGCATACGCTTAAGACAAAATAATTTTTTAAATAAATGTTTAATTTCATGAAAAAAAAAGACTGGTCAGTGAGGGTATAAAAATGAGGCCAAAGCAGTCAGAGAACCCGCTTAGGGCCCCACGCCTTAGGGCCCCCTCACTTTAGCACTGCTCTGGTAGCATAAAAAAGCTAATATCTAAAATATAACCATTCCATTAGAGAGAAGTTTCCAAAACTAGTTCTCCGTGTTACCCAATGAAGTGTAAGTGTCACGTAGGCATGCTGTTTTCTGCAGAAGTCAAGGTCACTTCTCTGGTAAAAAAACCCAGCAACTAATTTTAGCTTATTCCAGGAATTTCTATTTTTTGGTTTGTTCCAGGAATCTTGGTCACATGACCTGAAGACGTCTATGTGATTGGTTGAGAGGGATGAATTCAGAACGAGTCTGCCGGCAACTTGCGCCCAGAGACCTAGCTCAAGAGTCTGGGTCTTCTTGAGAACAGTCGCATAATTTTGTAGATCTAGTATTTTAAGAAAAAGTATGTCTTTGTTAATTTGCGGGCTCTATTAATGTTTATTTGTACATAGCTGTACTTATGTTGAATTTAAATAAAGGTTCCTGTATTATATCATCAAGGCATTTACTCAGTTGAATCTTAGATCGTCATTGTTCAATATTATTATTCAAAATACAATCCCCGGCGGCACAAGACTTCTCTCCTAACAGCTAGTGACATCTACCAACACCACAAGAACAGATCGTGACATCTAGCACTAGAGAGAGGGCTTGTGACAGTAAGGCACTATACTTGAAGTAAGAGCTACAGGGCTACACTATATGGACAAAATACTAAGTAAACTTGCAGT